>OY978221.1:14784131-14854505 GCA_963854785.1 Vaccinium vitis-idaea
AATCAAGTTAATCGGGTATTGGTAAGTTTCTAATTTGTAGTATTGAAAATAATAGACAGTAGGAAAATTTAACCGTCCCTTGTTTTTAATAGAAATGAGGGATATACAAATATTCGATCAACTTTATTTTTTACTTGAATGATCTATACATTATTGTCTACAAAATAAACGATTTAGATAATTTAAGACGGGTCAAAATGGGCCCTACAACCCTTACTAGTCCTTTTTTTGTTTTGGGGGGGGGGGGGGGGGGGGGGGGGGGTTGTATAATTTCTCATGCCATACACACCAAACGAAATGGTATATATATAAAGACCTATATATCCTTTCCAATAATTTCCACTGTGTCCAAAATCATGATTTTAGGAAAAATATCCACTTTGTACATGGTGGGTTGTCAGCGATACATGTACATTTCAACGGGCTCTGTTTGCTCCCTCTGGTCAAGTCTCATTTGGCTAAGAAAGGTGGCCGGCCATGCCCTCTTTAAACAAAATCATTGCTTAACATCCCCCTATGGTCTCAAGCTTTTTAATCTCCTCTTTTCATTCCTTTTTACTGGTGAGGTAGGCCGCAGATATGTCATTTAATTGACTTTTGGTTCAAACATGTTAACTGGTGTGGATTTAAGTCTCGACCTTTACAGAATGTTCTTCCCAGAATCATGCTCCCTCATAACCGCATTCACTATCGAGCATGCTTGGTTGGAGTCCATCCGATCGTCTGGGTATTCTTTGTCTTTTATCTTAAACTAGCACTAAGTCTCTTCAGAAATGCTGATTCTAGGTATGAATCTTGTAAGTGCCGCTGTTTGCGTCAAGCCATGTCTGGGTTGGGGTGAAACGCATCGATTGCCTTGTGCGTTTCTTGTTCTCTATTAAGATGGTTGGTTTTGACCAAGATTTTTGTAAGTGCCGTTGGGTGTTCATTACTACAATCTTGTCATTTCCATGTAAAAAAAGAAGAAGAAAAAACTGCATTCACTGCTATTTACTATTTATTTATTTTGTTGGTTGGCGAGCTAATTAAACGAGACACAAGATGATTTAGATGCAATGAATAGTATAATAAAAGGTTACGAAGACCATAATACCAATTAATTGATCAGGTGAAATTTGTTTTGAAGATTTTGGGCAATTTATATTTAACAGGGTTTTATGATGTTGTGTTTGTCAATTTTTTTTAATATATTATTATTATTATTGTAGGTAGGACTTTGTATGTAATTCAACTACTCGAGAATGTATCGTTGCTAAGACCATATGTCACATTAATTGACTCACTATTTCCTCGTATATGTTTTAGTCTTTTAGCAATCATTCATCAACTGATCTCTCAATCGATTGGTCAGATTGCTCTTCATATACTTTATTGCTAAAAACTTTTTTCAACTGCTATGTTGACGACAGAAAGAGTCAACACCAATATCACAAACAAATTGATCAATCTATGCATGACATGTTTATCCGTCACAAGCAATTTACTCTAATTTTCCTCTCTTTCCGTTTTTGGTTTTTTAATGGGCTTATAATTGGGCTGTTACATGGGATTGATTTGTAGCTGATTTTTTTGAGTTGCGGTTTAAATATTTTTGGGTTGGATGTTCAAATATTTTTATGTCAAGTATTTGAGAAGGGTAAAACTAAAATATTAAAAAACTAAAAAATATTACATGTATTCTAAAACACATTTTTTAATAGGGTATTCAAGTAATGACCACCCCTCCCTTGGTCAATAGTGGAGCGCCCACTGCTAATGAGCTCGAAGTTACCGCATTTTGTGCAAGTAAAACTCAAACAGTTCAAAGCTCAACTCGACTTGATTTGTTTCTAATCTTTTTAGATGTAACCCTATCCATCTCTATCAATAACTATTGCGTGTTTTTGCCGTTGTGCGTGTTGTATATTTCGCTACCTTAAATTAATTGCTTTGTCAAAAATCAAGTTCTCTGCGTGGACTGTGGAGGCATATTCTTTTCTTCTTTGAGAAGTTATTAAGTTGGACTTCTTAAGTGATTCCAACATTTTTTCGGCCAAGATGTTGATTTTCTTTTCTTTTTGCTAAGCAAGATGCTGATTTTCTTACAAAGTTCAATGTACAGTTTGATAAGATTTTCTTGATATTTATGGATAAACCTACAGGTACAGAATTTTTTGTACAGAAATTGTACAAATCGCTCTTGGGGGCCTACTTTTGGGTCCCACACGAGTGATCCAAACCATTCATTATTCTTAGAACATTTTTCCGAGGGGCCCCACAAAATTTCAGCTCAATCGGACGGTTAGAAGTGCTTGAACCAAAGTCCCACACGGTTAGAAGTGATTGAAACGGTGGGACTTTGGTTCAAGCACTTCTAACCGTCCGATTGAGCTAAAATTTTGTGGGACCCCTCGGAAAAATGTTCTAAGAATAATGAACGGTTCGGATCACTCTTGTGAGACCCAAAAGTGGATCCCCGAGAGCGATTTGTACAATTTCTGTACAAAAAATTCTGTACCCATAGCAGGGTCCGATATTTACAAAGAGAAATTCTCCGAATAGCCCTATGGGCGTTCAACACGTGCAATAATTTTCATTTTTTGAACTGATCAAGCGCTACAATAATTGTTGCTTTAATTCTTGCATGAGATAGTTAACTCTTCCATGATTCCATGAAAGAGACAAGTACGGAAAAAAATTGAAACATAAAATCCCTGTAACTCTGTCACTTAAGAATAATCTTTTCGGTAGACAGAAGAGACTTATTCTAATCGATGCCCATTAATGGGCGCGCGGCAAATAGCAGGATCCATTTATAAATTATAGCTTGGGGAACACTGTTATACTACTACCACTCTTTCTCATGATTCTTTTCTCTTCTTTTGATGTGGGTCGAAATCCAAGTGGAATTCTCTTTGCATTCTATTCCACTTTTTTTTTTTCTCTTCATTTTATTCCACTTTTAAACTATGCTAAAGGTAATTTAGATGCTTTGATGATATTCCCACAAGGACAGCAAAACAGTTTGTTCCATTCATTTTGTTTATCCACTTTATTCTTTTTTTATTTTATTCCTAAAAAGTTGAAAGGGGCATGACTTGCCAATTTTGTTCCTACTTAAGTAATGATCAAGTCCACATGTGAAGCTTCTCAATTTTATTCCTCTTACATTTCAAACAATCTTTTTTTAAAAAGGGTGAAAGAATCCTTCGAATGTGACCTGATAATTATGTTGATCCGGGGTGGGTGTTGTTCTTTCGGGGACAGCATGGGTGCTGGGCCAATCATGGTCATCTATGGTCGATCATGGACGACTCAGATCAGATCACATCTTGTCCAAAAAAATCTGAACCGTCTGTTGCTGAATAGATCTGAGCCGTCTATGACCGACCACGGATGGCAATGATCGGCCCAGCACCCATGCTCCATCCCCGTTCCAAATTAGTGAATGTTCCTTTCAATATATACTTTTGAATTCAAGCCCACACCAAAAAGGAGGCTGACCAGAATTTAGGGGATTTTGGTGTAAATAATTTCAATGAATAAACTTATAAAAATGCAAGTCATCAGGTGATATGATGGCTAATGCCCTTCTCATTCCCTTTGGGAGAGTTTGAATTTTGGCTCATGGAAAGTGATTTTATTACCAAAAAAAAAGGAGCAGACTAAAAGGAAGAATCTTTTCTCCCTTTCTCTAGAGTTGTCCAACAAATGGGTAAAGAAAGGCTGTTGTTTATCTACATGAACGAGAGCAGGAGCGGAGCCAAGATTGCTCACTTGGAGTAAAAAAATTATTACTATGTGTGATTCAATATTTTTATTTTTTATTTTTGTAATGAAGGTGTTTCAGGCCAGTTTTTGTTAGTGGAACACCCCCTAATTCTTGAGATGAAAAAACCTATATGAAAAAAATTGGTGATTCTCCATGCCAATTCCTTGTTCCTGCAAAGAAGAAGAATCAGTACTGTGTGAAAGTATGTGTATAAGGTTTGGGGATCTCTCTTAGTGGGAGAAGGGGAGATTCTATTTCCCACTTGCTTTCCCAAGTACAAAACCTTCAAAATGGGTTGGGGGCAAATTTGAAATTTAAAGTGGGATCAACTATGTGGGTGTAAACTATAACTGTTCCGTGCGAAGATTGGAAGGCACTGAGGTCAATTGACCCCAATTGTCTCTTATTCCCTTCGCCATCGAGGTCAGGTCCTCTATAATACCCCAAAACCGGGTTTACATTTAGCCATAAGAAGCTCAAGCACTTTCTATTTTAGAAATCAGGAACCGATCTCATCAATCACAATCTTTGATCGTGTGACCGCACTTGAAACTCTCTTTCCTACTCTTTTTTTTTTAGCAAAGAAGTAGCATTAAATCAACTCCAGAACAAATACAATGAGAGGAAAGAACAAAATATTATTCTCCTGCAGATATTTTGTACAAAGTAAAAAGGAATTAAAAAGAACAAAGAAAAAAAGAAACACTCGATCGCCATTTGGAAAAATGGGTCCTTAACTTTTCCTGTTGTGATGGGTTTTGTTGAAGGCCTTCAGTGGGCCGGGCCTGCAGAACTTAGCCCCTACAACAAGCCTAATAAGAATTTAAAATTAAAAAAAAAAAAGCCTTATGTGGACCCATGCTCGGGCATGTTTTGTCAAAATAATCCATTTGGATTATATTTTTTTGTCTTGCATTAATTTTTTTTTTGTTGATTATTGATTCGTCTAGACAAAAGAAATCTAAAAATTCAAAAATTATGATCAAAACCATTTTTTTTTTAATAAAGCAAAAAAAATCTAATAATCCAAAATTTTTGGCTTTGCACAAAAAAATTTAGTTTTGACCATAATTTTTTACTTTTTAAATTTCTCTCTTCGAGACGAAGCACGGAACTAATAAACCACGAAAAATTGACTCAAGACTAATGGATGCAAACCTAAAACCTTTAAATTGAACCGAAATAAGATTCATCCCTCAGTATAGTTAACTTTCTTACGCACAGAATCATAGAATGCGAGGATTTGGAGTTGTTGCTGTGTACCATCCGGGTCGTCCGTTACTTGGATGGAAGGTCGAGATTTCATCTTGCATACACGACAATGAACGGTTTAGACGCAAAGATGCCAAGGTGACATCTGGGCTGTCCATCCGAGCAATGGATTGCTCGGATGGTGCACAACACTTGCACAGCAGGTGCTGCACAGCAGCAACCCCCACTCAATAAAAAAATAAACAGAGAATAAAAAGTTATATTTTGCAAAACATAAATTGAACTGAAATAAACATTCGTCAGTTAAAATTTACTTTCCAAAAAGCAACAAAATTTTATAAAAAGAAATGCTAAAAAGTTGTTTGAAGTGACTTTTCTTTTCATTCAACTGATGATCTTCTGGAGTGAATGCAGCCAAAGACCTTTGACTAATAAAAAAAAAAGTGGGAATTTGGCTCCCACTGAATTGACCATAATGATACTGTTTGGTGATTTAGCAAAAAGCAGCTGAGTGAAGAATCCATTACAAATGAACATGTTGCCTTTTCTTCTTTAAGCAAGAGGAAGAAGTGTGGGGTTGTATATCTCTATTAGTAAAAAAATTTCCTTTTGCTTTCTGAAATGCCTCAAAACCAAATCATAAAATCCCTCAACTAGGAGACAGTTTGAGTAGGTCTAGTTTGAATCCATGAAAAATGGGTGCAATGGAATGATTAATTGGGTTTTGAGGCAAGACCTGACACTAGTATATTACTCACACAACTGGTAAATATTAAAATGCAGGACCCTATGGCAGTGGCGAAATCAGGATTTGAATGCAGGGTGGCACAAAATGAACTATGAAGGTGCACGACCCTGAAAAGTATGCATTGCATGTTTTCTTTCTCTTGTTATCTAGGGTGTTTGGGCCATTTTACGTATACATTGAATAATTCTTGGAAAATGAATCCCATCGTGCTCTAGTGAAAGCCCCATTGAAAATGGGAAGATAGCTCTGTTTTAATAAACGGAGTTGATTGCACCGGATAGATTCAAACCTAAAACCTTACGAAGAGGCAAACTCATGAGTGTCAATCCTTGATAACGGGGCCAACTCCTGGGTCTTTGCTCCACTTATAAATGTGGTGGGTTTTTTTGTCGAATTCTTTTTTTGGGAATAAATGTAGACAAAGTATTTGGGAGTTCTTAAATGAGTTTAATGGATCCGGGGACCCTGTACTTATCTTTACGTGAAGATAGGTGCTTTGGGGCACTATAGAGTTCCTGGGCCCGAGTTTAATTTTGTTCACCCTCATTAAAAGAGAGTGAACAACTCCTAAATTTTGTTAAGATTTGAAAGGGTGGTAGATTTGATTTGTGTAGTAGTATGGCAGCGGGGCTGCATTTAATTCCATGCTCTGTAGAGGTGTGTAATGGGGGATAAATATATGCAACAGATGTTAGGTGAGAATTAAACTCTCGAAAAGCCAAGTTATGAATGAAGGGGCTTTCATATATGTCTGCTCCACTGTCACAAATCATCATCTCTTTAATTCTCCTGCGTATTGGTATTTGAAGAAGGTGACTTTACTGGGCTTGCCCTTCCTCAATTCCTCTCTTTTGCGTTTTGCTTCAGTTGGTGGGTTCGTAGGAGGCATCTCACACGTCGTTTTACTAACACACAAAGAATTTGTACTAAAAGAAAAGAGAACTACTACTCCCAGATTTGAGGTATCCACAGTGACTCAAAGCACTACATCTCCAACATTAATTGTGGACCCCTTTTACAATCTGTATTTGGGATCGGAACGGTACGATTTGTTGGGAATGTTGCGTAGATCATTCATGTAAAAATGAAATTAATCGGATATTGGTAGCCATATGTTCGGATACCATTTATATGGACGGCCAATATCATTTTGAGTATAGATTGTAAGACAAATTTGTCTCAATCGTGTGTCTACCAATCTTCAATGATCATAATTATTTGTACCCATAATGTGTTCAACATTCCTAAATAAATGAACAGTTTCAATCCCACATGAAGATTTCAGAAGGCCCGCAATTGAAGTTACTATGGGGATGTAGTGACTTGTGTAACTACGGGAACCCCAAGTCCCTCCTACTCCCTCTGTCTCTAAATCGTCCGATCCGTAAAACAACGATTTAAAATTATAATTTTTTTCAAATAAAAATATTCAAATATTTTTCATAAAATAAAAAAAAACCCATTGAAATTTGTACTAGTAAATTGTTGAAAGTTTTTGGAATCTTTATCGGAAAAGTTATACTACTATATTTTTTTATGTCTCCGTTTTGTGGATCGGATAAAATTTTTTAGACGGAAGCAGTAATTTTTGAAGTGAATGCATAAGAAAAAATCAGAAGTGGGACTGCTAGCTAGAGAAGTGGCAAGCATCATAGCCAAAGCCCTAGAAAGAGGGCTCCGGATTAGCTGTCCCAACCTTTGCTGTCCCCATCCCTGTCCCAACCCAAAACGGCACCGTTTTGGTGCAAACTCCCAACCTTTGCGAAATGCAATTTTGTGGGGCCCACTTTCGGGTCCCACACAAACGATCCGAACCGTTGAATAATTTTAAAATAATTATTAATGTGGTCTCGGAGAAAATCAGGCCCATCGGATATTTTTACGTTATTCATCTAATACTTTGATATTCATCTAATACTTTGATTTTCATTCAGAATTCAGGATCCTACCAATTTGAAAGAATCTTTGGAAAAAGTTATAAAATTGTGGGCTCGGAAACTCATCGATCTGAACCATAAGAGTCGTAGGGCTCATTGAGAAGAGCATCCAATACGTGAAATATCGAATTGGATGGTAAAGCTATGACCCAAGCTCTGTGTTCACATAACAAAGTATTGTTATATGGAAGTACGTAAGCTCTACGACAAAGGCGTTTCAGATTTTTAATTCACCAGCATGATTTTTTTGCCATGAATATATGATATAGGGTTGATTCTCATGTGGGTCTTATCTTCAACTCCTAGATTAAAGAAAAGATAACGCTTTGTTTGGTTTGCAGTTTATCAAATTTATCTCTAAAAGATTTCACTATTTCGTCATTCCTTTTTTTTTTTTTTCGTCTTTACTGATTTTTTTTAATCAAATTGTTTATTTATTTTTTTACTTTTTGGATGTATATTGCGTACCTCTATTCAAAAAGCAAAAAACTTATTAAAATGTTAAAAGAATTACGCAACCTTATACAAAACTATTAGCTACCGTTAATTTTTTATACTTAAATGTACAAGTTCGATTATGCATATCACGACTAGCATTTGTTATAGCTACCATATTACTACAAATGACGTTTCAAACATTAGCCAAAGTTTATGATTCATAAATAAAAAAAGTCGGTATTCAGAATTTTAAGTAATCGACCAATAAAAAAATTCGTGTTCAAAACCTCATTAATTTTTCGATATACGTGAAATATCGAATAACTTCATGTACTTACAAGATATTTTGGGCCACAAATACAAGAAGCTAGATCATATGAATTTGTACCCCTATATAAACAGGGGCGACTTCAGGATTTTCATCCAGTGTTGACAAAAATACATAGCCTGTTTATGATGAACGGCTATATGCCAAAAAAAAAGAACTCTGACGGCAAAAGAGATATATACACTATAACATCCCTCGACGAATCTTCATATTTTGGAAAATTCAAAAAGGACCTCGGGGACCTATTTTTGGCTAATTCTCTCTAAATTTCAAAGTGAAAAACTCATTCTTGCAAAATCTGTTTTGAAGAGAGGCTATCAGACATACAAAACTTCAAAAGGGGAAAATGAAAAACTAAAAATAGGGTCCCAAACACCCCCTTAAAGTTTAACCAAATGCATTTTCTATTTTCCTTTCCAACATTAGTTGTAACCAAGGTTCAATAGACTATTTGTAAATGTGTAATACTCCACTATCCTTTTTTTGGGTAAATAACACTCCACTATCCTTTGAAATGTGTACTATATATTGGGCTCTAGGTTTGTTTTGTTTTGTTAGGGTTATAAAAATTTGGTTCAAATTTAATTAGAAATATTTTTTTTAACCTTGCACGATTAACCAGCGCTACCAATACTAAAAAAAAATTAATTTATATGTAAATTTTTTTTTTCCAGTGCATTTTTCGAACCCAGCGAGGTCGCTTGACCTCGCTGGTATCAGTGTGGAGTCGCCACTGCCTATAAAGCTAGATAGAGTAAAGTTTTATTTTGACATTTGGTAGTCAGTTATAATAAAAACCCAAAACATAAGCAATCTAGTGCACGCATGCATTGATGCTTCATTAAGCATCGATGCTCGGATAAGCATGCAAAAATAGGATCCGGGAAATGCAAGTAAGCGGATTCACACACACTGCATAACAAAAAAAAAAAGAAGATCAAAATCAAATATCACAAGACAAACATTTATTTTGGCAATGAAAATGGATTTTTTTCTTGAAAACCAAACACAACTTTTTAAGATATTGCAGGGCTTGTGGTGGCATGAGCGTCAGCTAATGTCATATTTTTGCGAATCCGGGGAGACGTTGTGCAGTAGGTGTTGTGCCCCGTGTTGTGCGGTAAAAACTACATCATTTTGTTTGATTTTTGTGCACACTTCCAAAGCTTTCAAGGGCCTTGTTTGGAGGAAGAAAAAATCATTACAAAGTGCCTAAATCCTAAACCTGAAGTGCCTAAACCCAAAGTGCCTAAATCCAAGTGCCTAAATCCACTATACCCTACCTCAAAGAGCCTAAATCTCCTAAAATTGAATCCCAAAATTAAACCCCACACTTAACTCTCCAAACAGGGACCTTGGATATACTAAGAAAATGAGCAAAACGACATAGTTTTACCGCACAACATGGCGCACAACACCTACCGCACAGCGCCTCCCCGGATTCGCAAAAATATGACATTAGCTGGCGCGCATACCACCACAAGCCCTGCAATATCTTAAAAAGTTGTGTTTGGTTTTCAAGAAAAAATCCATTTTCATTGCCAAAATAAATGTTTGTCTGGTGAGGTCTTGAGAAAATTTTGGGTGCAAATAGGGTAGGGTACACGTGGTACCCCATTTGCACCCAAAATTTTCTCGTCTTGTGATATTTGATTTTGATCCTTTTTTTTTTTGTTATGCAGGTGTGTGAATCCGCTTACTTGCATTTCCAATGGTTGTAGGAGAAATAAGGATAGTTTATCCTTTCCCTTCTATCAACAATAAACTTTAGAATCATAAATAATAATAAAAAAAAACAAAGAGAGATGTAATTTTAGTGTAGTCAATTTTCAACTTGAGGACTTGAAAATTGGTCGAGACGTGCACAAGTTGTCTCAAGCATCCATTTATCCCAAAAGATTTTTATGAAATGAGTCGAATAACTTTGCATTGGTGACCTTTAATGATATGGTTTCTGGCTGAGTTTCCACTATTGACTAAACGGTATTTTCAGTATTTAGTCCAACAATTTTCACTATTCAATAGAAGTCATCTCCCCTAACTAAATGGACTAAATAGAATTTTTAGTGAAAATGAGTTGTTGTTTATTGTTAGGATGAATGCAAAAAAATATAGCGTGAATTCATGAGAGAGATGTAAGAAAAACAAGGGGGGAAAAGAAAATAGGAACCGGGGGCTGAATGCGCAGCATCATGCAGAGCGGCTTTTCAGCTGTTTAAATGTGCTTTAGATGATCCAAATTTAAATAAAACTCTGGTCCGAATTTAATTCCAAAGTTTTACTATCCAAACAGTCGAAAACATATTTAGACAGCTCAAATTGCGTTCCGCACTGCACCATTCCTGCTGGGTAGGCTGACAGAAAGAACATCTAGGGAAGTGAGAAAGAGACACCCAAAGCAAAGAACTTCGGAAACCCAAGATCAAGTTTAATTCTTATTTGTCCTCAAACCCAAAGTAAAGAATAACAGATAAAAATTGATTTTTCCCCCCTTATAAAATTTTGGAACACGAAAAGCTAAAGTTTCAGTCCTTGTATTGGAGACTGGAAACACATACCCATACCAAAACCAATACCATACCCTTCTCTCTCTCTCTCTCTCTCTCTCTCTCTCTCTCTCTCTTACAATTTCCTTTCAAAAGTTAAAATTTGTGCATGTTTTGATCACAACCCATTATTAATTCCCCCACGCCCACATGGGTAAAATTCTCCAAAACCCACAACCCATTTGAAAGTGCTTTATTATTCCCCCATGCCCTGAGCACCGTAGCTGTCAGAACACAAACCAAGGTATAGAAGCTTACACAAACACACACACACAGAATTACACAAGGGTTTTGGAGCTTTGCTAATGGGGAGAGAGTGAATTTGTTCTTCTGTTCAAGATGGATTTGGCAAGGGGTACTGTGCAGAAAAGCCACAAAAATTGGTGCCATTTCGATCACAGAAGAAGACAACAACACCAATGTACAAAATCACAAACAGATACAGTACAAGAACTGTCAAGAAACAACAAGACAAATTCCTCAAACATGGCTTGCAAGATCTCCCCAATCATTCCCACTTTTGTTTTCTTCCTCTTTGTCACTTCCTCTGTTCTTCCTGTCCAATCGTACGGTTTCAGCCCAGCAGCCAATCAAACTTTCCGACCAACAGAAGAGTTACAGAATTTGGAAATGATCAGAGCCCATCTGAAGAAAATCAACAAGCCATCTACCAAAACAATTCAGGTTCTTTTTCCTTATTTATGAAAAATCTTGAATCACTCTTCCCCTGCTTTCTGCTCTGTTTCTGCTCTGTTTTTTTTCTGAGAAATTCAGTTTTGTTTGCAGAGTCCAGATGGTGATCTGATAGATTGTGTTCTAGCTCATCAACAACCAGCGTTTGATCACCCTCAATTACAAGGACAAAATCTATTGGTACCAGTATTTTCAATTTATTGATTTGAATTCTCTTAGAGTGCTGTAGTCTTGCATTTTTTTGTTTTTTCGATAACTGGACGGTCCGGGTCACCTTGCGTGCACCTCGACTAATCCCAGAGTTTGTACGCCCACCACACACACAGACCGGACAAAACCAATACCCCAACTATGAGATCTTATGCAAGTGGCCTCAAGAAGTTAAGAAGAGTTGACCCCGAGACCACTTCTCCTGGAGTTTTTATCAACTCATCTACCATTTGGGATTTTAGTCTTGCATTTTTTAGTAGAATCCGAGTTAAATTTAACCTGCTAATAAAAGTTTTGGGCAATTTGTTTTCACAGGATCCACCAGAGAGACCAAGAGGCCAAAACCCAAGTGGGGTTGAATCGGAAAATTATCAGTTATGGAGTTTGAGTGGGGAATCATGTCCAGAAGGAACAATTCCAATTAGAAGAACAACTGAAAAAGATGTTCTAAGAGCTAGCTCCATCGGAAGATTCGGAAGGAAAGTCCGAAGGCCTATTCGACGAGACTCTTCAAGCAATGGCCACGAGGTTTGTCTCGAAAACATGTTTTGAAAATACGCAATATTGTGCGTTTTCTTAGGTTATCTCAATGCTATACTGATCTTTGTGATGAATGAAATTCTTTTGCGATTAAAAAAAAAAGAAAAAAGCAATGGCCACGAGGTTTGGGACTGCTCAAAAACATTATTTGAAAAACAGAGGAAAACCCAGATTTTTTTTTTGTTTTTTCCTTAGAAAACGAAAACAAAAAGTGGCAAACTAGAATTAAAAGAAATTTTGAAAACAAAAAATTTACTAATTCTGATAAACAAAATATTAATGAATTTCAGTAGCTGTCAGTTACTCATCATCCTTCATTGAATGCGTGTACTATTTTGAGAAAATCACAGACTTTCATGGTTTGCTTGGGACAGAGGGTCTTGCTTCAATTATTTTCCAGAATAAAGGGAGTTGTCAATGTCATTCATTGAATATATGTGCACCAGATTTTCTATTTTTCAGAAATTAGCCTCCTTTTTTTTTTTTTTTTTTTATCACCACTCCACACCCATACTTTCAGAAAATTCTGATTTTTGGCAATATTAACAAATGGATTAACCACATCCACAAGGAAAGAACTTAGCCTTAGAAAAATTCAGCAATCACTATTAGACGACAAGGGTCTTTGAAAATAAAGACATTTGGACTTGTGAAGTCTCGTTCGGACTTGCCTGATTTATTCTGCGCCCTCTTCATCAGTCAATATTGTACATAGTGAAAATTGTCGTACTCCATTCAGTTCTCCAATTCAGAAACAAAAATACTACAGGTACAACAGAAGTGAACAATGAAAGTCATCCGGATTTGAAATACTCTTTGAACTCTCTTACTGGTCAAAAAGTATTTCAAATCTGCACCATTGATTGCTGAAACGAACGGTTGAAATCCGTGTTTTCCACTTTTGTTGTACCTGTAGCATCCTTCGTTGAGAAATCACATAAAATTTGACTTGATTATTCTTGAGCGATTGCCGATTGAGTTTGTATTTCTTTTTTTGCATATAAATTTGTTTGTTTTATGTTCCATATGGTTTTGGGTTGAGCAGCATGCAGTTGGGTATGTAAGTGGACAAGAGTATTATGGAGCAAAAGCCAGTATAAATGTATGGGCACCCCGCGTAGCTAACCAATACGAGTTCAGCTTATCACAGATGTGGGTTATCTCTGGTTCTTTCGGCAACGATCTTAACACCATTGAAGCTGGTTGGCAGGTACGTACACGGTACATACATACATATATGGCCAAACTCATGTATGTATTGTCATTTTACGTAACTGGGTGACATTTCAGCAACCTTACAAAATCATTAAATGCTTTGAATTTTGCCACACATATCCTAAAATTGACTAGTTTTCCGCAGGTTAGTCCGGAGCTGTATGGGGACAGCTACCCCAGGTTCTTCACTTACTGGACCGTAAGTTTTGTTTCATTAATCTTCATTTTCTAAGCAAAATTACGATTCGTTTAAAATAATTCTATATAAAAAAAAAAGACGAAGAAAATTCATTAATTGTGCACAAATTTCTAAGAAAAATTATGATTTGTATAGAATAATTCTATAAAAAAAATGAAAAAAAAAAGACAAAGAAAATGCCATTAATTGTGCAAAAATTTGCAGAGTGATGCGTATCAAGCGACCGGATGCTACAATTTGCTATGCTCGGGGTTTGTTCAAACAAATAATAGGATTGCAATAGGGGCTGCAATTTCTCCGAGGTCGTCGTACAGAGGTGCTCAATATGATATCAGTTTATTAATTTGGAAGGTAATTTTCTGATCTCCTATAATTTAATTTGTTATGAAATTCTGTGTGGATGCTGAGATATTGGAATTCTTTTATTTGATCCTTTATTTTTGCATGTCATTTGTTAGAATAATCATCACACGCACAAAACAGAATACGAAAACAGTAAAGGAAATCAACACAGGAATTTACGTGGTTCCCCAAGATTGGATACGTCCACGGGAGCGAGAGCGAGTCTGTATTATTATGAAAATCGGCTAGGGTTTTTACAATAGAAAGTATATATAGCCCTACTCTATTTCAACCCTAATAATTCCGTACCGTATCGCTCCGCTCCGGCATCTGGCCTTTCATTAGAACTCCTTAGTACGTCTCCATATGAGCCACAAAGTTCCAACATCATTTGAATTCATTAATCCGGGGGAGTCTTTTGTCCATTTTTTAAAATGTGTACTGTCTTTACGGTTTAGTTTCAGTTGAGAAGAAGACAAAAAAAAAAGACCCGATTAGATGCATAGGAGTATATGATGCCAAACTTTTCATAGGGCAACAAGTTTTAGGGAGTGTATGTATCGTCGTTGCAAATTTTAACATGCACCACTCCAGTACGCTACGTGCATGCACCATTAATGTTAGAGTTTAGACTAAATGGTGTACCCATATTTTTTTTATGCTTTTCTAATTTGTAATATTCTCTTCTTCTATGTTAAAAAAAAAAAAACCCTTGTTTTAAGGATAATTACGCTCAGCTCTTGGGATAAAATTGGGGATGCTTCATGCTTGGCTCATGTGATGCCGCCGTTCCTCGAATCTTTTTAATCTTGGTACATTCTGTTTTAGAGATTAATTAATCAAAATCAATTTTTTACGGTTGAAAAAGGGTTTTCTACTGCGGGTGCCTTCAAAAAATATTTTAAGAAAATTAACCGGCTCGGAATATTTGTGTGGGACCTCTAAATGGGTCCCACACAAGTGTCGTACCCATAAGATTTTCCCTTTTAACTTTTTCGAACACTAAGGCCCCGTTCCACTAAAAAAAAAACAGTTTTGTTTTAACTTAAAAACTATCTCATTCCACTAACAAAAAACCACTTAGTTTTTTTGCAAAACTAAAAACCAAAAAAACTAGTTAGTGGAACAAGTTAGTTTTTTTGTAAAACTAAACATACAAAAAACTAATTTAATGGAACAAGTTAGTTTTTTTACAAAACTAAAAATCAAAAAATAAAAAAACTAGTTACTGGAACGAGTTAGTTTTTTTACAAAACCAAAACATTCAAAAAAACCAAAAAAAACTAAAAAAACCAAGTCAGTGGAACACTCCCTAAATTATTAGAGCATGGAGCATAGATCAACACAAAAAGGACTAGAGTACAATTCACTTTTCCATTAATGTTTCCCCTTTAGTCCTCAGTAGCTTTTTCTCTTTTTCATCATTTCCATAGCCACACTCCACATGGGTCGTAATTTACAAGGAATCTCTTATACCTAAGAACATCAACATTAATTTTATGTGTACATAACTTTATGCAGGACCCGAAGCATGGGAACTGGTGGCTTCAATTCGGATCCGGGGCACTAGTCGGGTACTGGCCCTCAGTCTTGTTCACACACTTGCGGAACCACGCAAACATGGTCCAGTTTGGTGGGGAAGTCGTGAACACTAGGCCATCGGGTTCGCACACATGGACCCAAATGGGCAGTGGGCATTTTTCCGGAGAAGGCTTCGGAAAAGCATCTTATTTTCGCAATTTGCAAGTGGTTGATTGGGACAATAGCTTGATTCCGTTGTCGAATCTCCGGGTCTTGGCCGATCACCCGAATTGTTACGATATAAGAGGAGGGATTAATAATGTGTGGGGGAATTATTTTTACTATGGAGGACCCGGAAGAAATGTGAGGTGTCCCTAAGGGAAAAGGTAAAATGGGTTGAATAGGTTTTTTAATTTCCATTTTTCTTCCCTTTATTTTTTTTTATTTTTTATTTTTCGGGGTGATTTGGGTTTTTTCTTCTTTGAGCTTGTTTGGGGGCTACCCGTATATTTAGTTCCTCTACTTAGAAATTTTTATTTTTCAGTCTAACAGGTGAACAAGAAATTTTACAGCCTTTAGGTACTCTTGATGTAAATTGGGGAAAGAAATTGTGAATATACCACGGTTGTGATTTCATCTCTCCCCGTCCTTAATTTCCTCTCAGGTACGATGAAGAATTGTACTCTAAAATATTTTCTTTTTGGCATTTTGTGTTCAACCCTTGACGTTCGTAGTAAGGGATGAAACCGATTTTGGTATTTGGTTTACAATCGAACCAAATCATTCAATTAATTTGATTCAAAACCCAAACCAGACTAGATAATTTGGTTACGTCTTTTTACTCCGATTACCTAAGATCCAACAGAAACACACCTTGCGTGCAATATCAAATAGAAATTCGAATTAAACGCATGCAAAGGTGACAAAACGAGGGATATAGACACTCGTATATGCAATATTGTGTGCCTATCACTCCCTCTTACAATTGTTTTGTAGGTTAGGCTATAGTAGTTCAGCTGTAAGTTCCTCGAGTTATAAACCAACAAGTCTGGTGTTCGACTCATTCCATCATCATTTTTTACGCCACCATATTTCCAACATATACAAAAAATGCTAATCTATTGAGGGCTGTGAGACTAGAAGTCTAGAACTCACGACCTTAGAGTCTCAAATGTTGTTCTATATAAAGCACCACTGCAACGCAAGGCCTTGTTAAACATCCTATCAAACGATATATATATATAGGCAAAGCTTCTTAAACGGGATCCAGGACTCCGGGACTCTATGTTCCCGATATTTTTTGCAAAATCCGAACCGTCCAATGTGTTCAGAAGGTGTTTTCAAGGGTCCTCGCGGGAAATCTTCAAAAAACAATACCGGGAAGGGCTTAATCCTAGTTTTTCGCAAAAACTGTATATTCCCGCGTGGACCTTTGAAAACACCTTTTGAACATGTTGGACGGTTCGGATTTCCCAAAAACAATTTTTAAAGTGAAAAAAATAAATTTTTTCTTATTTCCAGGAGGTCTGGATAAGAAATTTTGGCTATATATATATATATAGGGGCCGGTTCCCCTCACACATAAAAAAACACAAATTTTGACACTCCATCTTAGCCATTAAAACCAATGGCTGAGATTAAAAGTTGGGGTGTTTCACTTAATCACTTGTGTTTCTGCCTCACCCTATCTCCCTTTATACCACAACGTTGTCTACAGCAGTACAACCCCTCTCCCCCTCCCAAATTAGAGAGAGTACACGGTGGAGTAGGGGTGGGCCGAAATTTCGTAACTGCTCATGTGTGTCCGTCTGAGAGAGAGAGAGGGGCTGTACTGCTGTAGACGACGTTGTGGTATAGAGGGAGATAGGGTGAGGCAGAAACACAAGTGATTAAGTGAAACACCCCAACTTCTAATCTCAGCCATTGGTTTTAATGGCTGAGATGGAGTGTCAAAATTTGTGTTTTTTTTTATGTGTGAGGGGAACTGGCCCCATATATATATATAAGAAGTTTCCTATGAGGGCTCCCTCACAAAAAAAAGTGCGAGAAAACAGATGTGAGCCATTGGATCACGTGAAGGGCATAGGATCCAACGGCCCACAACTGTTTTCCCGCACTTTTTTTTAGAGGGAGCGCTAACTTTGCTTAAAGTCAGGACCACACGTTTCCCGATTAAATTTTGATGATCCGAACCGTCCAATGTATATTTACGGTTTGTATGAAATCTGCTCGGATGAAGTCCTTCCCGGTCTTTTTTTTTTTTATTTTATGATTCCTCACAGGGACCCTTAAAACATGTTCTAAACACATTGAACGGCTCGGATCATCAAAATTCAATCGGGAAAGGTGAGGTCCTGACTTTAAACAAAGTCAAGGATCTCTTACTAGAATATATAATAAATTTCCTGATATATAAGAAACTTCCTCATAGGAAACTTCTTGTATATATATATATATATATATATATATATATATATATATATATATATACATTTCCCATCCGGGCGCCATGTCCCCATAGGATATATAAATGCTAAGAGATCCCATGTCCCCATTGTTGAAATTCACTTAGTGCTCTGAAAATTTTAGGGCCGGCCCTATTGGCAGTGGCAACCTGGCAGGTGCCCAAATTCTTCTGGCTCGCACAGAAGCTACTCTTGCCCACATTTATTGGGAGACAAATCAAAGTGCGGATCATCTTGCAATATTAGGAGCTGATCAAATGGAGGATTTGATGGTCACGGAGGAAGAATCACCGCCGACCATGCGACCTTTCATGCTTGAAGATGGCCCGGGAATTTG
The DNA here is from genome assembly GCA_963854785.1 of Vaccinium vitis-idaea. Taxonomy (NCBI): domain Eukaryota; kingdom Viridiplantae; phylum Streptophyta; class Magnoliopsida; order Ericales; family Ericaceae; genus Vaccinium; species Vaccinium vitis-idaea. The sequence goes on from OY978221.1 coordinate 14,802,614, forward strand.
GTTGATATAGGGACTAGCTAGTTTCTTTATTTAGTTTGTTGTTTACTATTTTACTATGGCTGTACAAATTGGTGGCAAATGGGTGGGTTGGGTTGGGTTGGGTTTGAGTGGGTTGATATGGGTTATAGGTTGAATATGAGCGGGTTGAATATGGGTCTAGTCAAACCCGACCCTCACTCTCTCTATTCCAAACAATGAGAATTGGGAATTGGAATTTATTCTGATCTGGGTCAATAGTATGCGGGTGGAATATTATGGGTCAATAGTATGCATGTTGAATATGGGTCTATTCCAAACAATGCGAATTGGCAATTGGAATTTATTCTGATCTGTTTTCGATTCCCAAATTCCTCACCACCACCCAGCCATCATGTTCCCAAATTATCCGAAGCTTACCATTTTTTTCTCCAAGTGAATTTATTTTATTTTTGTAAAATAAAATAAAGAAAGACTGGGAATTAGGTAATCAAAATGAACACAAAAAATATATTCACTTCGTTCTCTACTTTATCAAGACGCAGCATAAATAGTGTGTTTGCAATTCTATAGTAGTAACTGACGTGCAGATCAAATTGAAGTATATTGATATTGTTTTTTTTTTTATAAACTCAGATTCTCACTCTCTCTTTCTCTCTTTATGAAAAACATATCGACTATAATAGGTTTGGGTGGGTTCATTGTTGTTGCAATTGATAGATGATTATAACAAAACGGGCTGAGTGGATAATTGTTCAAGGTTGGCTTGAAAATTAATAAGTTTTAAAAATAGGTCAAAGCTTAATTTGTTTATGAGATGCGCTTATCTGAAATGAATTATAATCGGATTGCATAAACCGATCTCGAGTATCTTAAATTTTTACATGGGAAAATTGAACGAGACGAGTCGTAACTTCTGAACTTAACTTGATTTAACGAGATTCAGAAAAATTGTTTTAAATTTTTGTTTAAGTTTTGTTTGTTCATGAAACACACTGATCTTGACGAGTTTTTAACGAGTAACAAACTCAAAATTGAGTAATTTAGTTCGTGCACAGGTCCTTTTTGTAATTCAGTTTGTGTTATCCAAAAAAAAACACAAAATAAAGATCAGAAAACAAATTTTGGGACCAACGTCCATGAAGCGTTAATAATATTATGTGGAATTGGGGTGGGATCCACAATAATAGGATGTGAGAGAGAGAGAGAGAGAGAGAGAGAGAGAGAGAGAGAGAGAGAGAGAGAGAGAGAGAGAGAGAGAGAACATGGAGGAATTGAAATTGGAAGATTGGTGAGGAATTTCCAAATGTATTCATTTTTTTTTTTTTTATGAACATGTCAATTCCATTCAAGGTAAATGCCCGAGGGCAGTACAGATTTCATCACAAACAACAGAAAGAACCAAAACTATCAAAATCTAGACGAATGACACCCCTGCCCGAGGCAGACCAACAACAAGGTTGGGCTAGGAACCTGTCCACGATCTGCTAGTAGAGATCCCGAGGGAAAACAGCTCAAACCCTACCACTTAAGCACAAGCACCCGAAAAGGGGCTAATAAACCACCTGTAAAAGGGGTAACAACTAAACCAAAACAAAGAAAAATAAAACTGAAAATAAAAATAAAAGCTCCGGCTAAAACAGAACGGAAAAGCACCATCCTATGAGTGTCACCGTAGCCATTTTGAACTCATATTAAACCCATGTGTATATGGGTTAACATGGGTTGACCCATATATAACCCATAGTACAATATAGACAAGTTGGGTTGGGTTATTAGTGGGTAAGTTGAGTTGTGTTCATAGGTTGGGTTAGACATTACCACCTCTCTGGCTGTACTAGATACCACCCCTTTTCGGTTTTGAATGTTTAATTTTCCGAAGCACAATAATAGAACAAAGAAAAAAAAGAAAGAGAATGGTACTGAATTCTACTCGTGGTCCATGAACCCCTTGATGAGTACTACTATAGCTGTTTCGCGGGGTACGGGGTCCCTGTAGTGAGTGGCTCATTATAAGATTGCAGTAAGCTCATCCGGCCATCAATCTCGATAATGAACGCTCGAATTTTAATTCAAATAATGAATGGCTCGGATCATTTAGAGTTTAAATTAAATCTAAACTGTCCGTGTCAAGATGAACAGGCGAATGGGGCTCAGTATAACCCTGTAGTGAGTCGGTTTCTTCGTGGTGGGACATTACAAGGGTTGAAAACTCAAGGCTTGTCCGTGTTATCTACTAACATCCGTCGGTGCCACTGTAATAGCACAAACAGAGAAAAGTCCATTGTCAACAAGCTTTAATTTGGTTTGCTCCATCCAACTAAATTAATTGAAGCAATTTTTCTTTGCACGACACCCTTTCTTCTTTCCTACACATCTTTTTCTGAAAGATATGCAAACTTTCTTTTTGTACAGAAAGAAAGAGAGTTTTCCAAGTCAAAGACCCAAGTTATTTTGCCCTGGCGTTAATTGGGGTCCCAGCTAGTAGAGGGTGAGATTGGTCTCTCATAATTAGTCGAGATACAGGAATATAAAACAAAAAACAAAAAGACCCCCAGTTCTTAAATACGAAGAAATACGAAGACATTGGGGCTAGCACATTGAGCAGTTTTGAATCATTAATTTGCCAGTCCTGAAAACCATTACCCGGATATCTGAATTCATACACGACCAAGAAAAGTTTCATAACTTATATACATATATATCTGAATTTTGAGAATTTTTTTTCACCAAGGAATCTTGTAGGGACCAATCTCATAGTACTACAAATAATGAGAATATTCGGAGTGGAGTACATTTTACCAATATAATGGAAACACATCACATGGTCACGGTCACGTAACCATAGCATTAATACGTTGAGCCCTAGGCTGAGTTTTTCAAAAAAAATTAGCAACCTAGTTGCTAAAATCAACCGTGATTTTAGTAAATGAGTTCATCAGGTGCTAAAATCATAGTCAAATCTGTTGTGCGGAAGGCCACCCAAGACTCAACCACACCCAATACAATTGATGGTATTGAATATTGATTCAAAGAACAAATAACTAATTGAGAAGTAAACCCAATTAACCAAACCAAACCAAACGTGAGAGAAAGAGAGAGAAAACAAACAAGGAAAGAGAGAGACACACAGATTTACGTGGTTCGGCCTTACTTTGGGATGTAAGCCTAGTCCACGAACAGTCGATCAATGGCTTCACTAACAAAACGAATGCTCAAAAGAGCTACAAAGAAGAATTCTGTAGAAAATCTTCTACCCAAACTCACCAAAAGCCAAAACAAAGGCAACTCTCTCAAAACCCTAACCCAATGCCCTAATATTTGCTCTCACACCAACAAAAGAGGCATAATACATGTATTTATACTAAACAAATGAGTGTCCAACAAGAAATAACCATATTGGGCTTTTACGCCCCCAAAAAACCCTAAAAAAACCTTCCATAATCTTATTTCCCGTCGCCATGGTCCGGACCACCAAATCCCCGTCCAGACCATGGGATGCTGAGACGTTTCTGGACCATTCTGACTCGGTAGTCCAGACCACCAAATTCCCCGTCTGGACCACGGACCTTGGTCCGGACCACCAAAACCTTGGTCCGGACCATGCGTGCAGAAACTTCCCAAACTGCTCAGAATTGCTTGGTCCGAACCAGAGAAGCCTTGGTCTGGTCCATAGATGCTCTGAATGAGGAAATCGAGCCAAAAACCAACAAAATCATGGTCAAATCAACCATGATTTTAACACCTGATGAACTCATTTGCTAATATCTTTTGAAAAACTAAAAGCTAAGTAAAAGTAGCTGTTTTTCTTCACCTAGTTAATAAATGAGCACCACCCACCACCAACCCACCAAATGGTGGCTGACGATGTATGCAAAAACCAAACAGCATTCAAACTTGGCCTTGTAAAATGGTCCAAAACAAAGGACATAGAAATAGAATGGTCCAAATTCATTCATTCACTTTTGTAATCATAGGAGGTAGGCCACAAGTCTCTGGGACCCTGTCTTCTGATGTGAGTACTCTGTGGGGTGGAGTAGCAGTAAGCAGTTATTGGTGGACGGGCAACCCGTTAACTTGGCAAATCCTTTTATCTAATTATCTGCAACTGCATGCATTGAATTTGAATCATTCATGGTCATGCATGGGTGTGACTCATCATTATCTTCCAGCAATATGCCAATATCAAAGGAATACTATGACAATTGGACAAGCCATTGCCACTGATCTCATATGTTTTGTATCGTATTTATTAGAATTACAGTTTATTTGATTTGGATCTAATTTTTTATTGGTACATGTGAGATATCAGGCACCGTTTTGGATTTAAAAGAAAATTAATTAAAAATATTCCAGTGCAGGCCGATATTTTGAGCCAAAATGGGATTACAATACTAGGGCACTGGATTTACACAAAAATGTTGCGTACCCTTAGTTTTTTTTTTTTTTTGAAACACGTCAAGAAATTTCATAACACAGCCATCCGGCACCGATTACATCAATAATAGGAATGAAACCAAATCCACTAACAGATGAAACAAGCACGGCATTAGGCTAACACAGGCCACCTGCTCCTAGACACACCTGCCGGAGCAGACCCGACACCTACGGGACGGGATGATGAATCCGCTCAAAAGTCAGCAGAAGAGAACCCAGAGAGGGAACCCAGCTCAAACCCTAAACACATCAGCACTAGTGCGTACCCTTAGTTGTTAGTATGGTATTGGTCCTATTGGATTCAAATTCCTGGTTGTGGCATTCCTATCACAACATGAATCCCTGGTTGTGGCGTTCCTATCTCGTGCCTATGTCGTGCAACACCCATGACTAATTAGTGGCATCGACAAAACGTAAGAAATTTAAATATGCAAATGCTAACCTCAATCCTTTGGGCGGAGAATAATGTGTAAAAAGTGTATCGATATCCGATAAAAGTGTATAAAAGTGTATTGATGTCCATGATATATAATATATTAATATCGATCCGTAAATTGTGTATTGATATCCGTGATAGTATATTAATATTGATCCGTGAACTACAATCACATTGAGAAATGCAGGAAAATGACTGTTCAAACCTGCTCCAGTTAAGTACTGTGTGATGCCGCCCATTGCCCAGTGAAGTGTCAATGTACCGTAACCGTGCTGACCAGCCCAATTAACATCAATAATGGAGTACTGCCCACAGCCAAGACGCTTCAGGGGTATTCCAGTAAGGTGGTTTTTTTAATAAACTGATTTTTCACGGTTTTTTATGTGATGTATTGTGAGAGAATGACATGTCTCGGTTTTAGAAAAAAATAATTTTTTATTAGTGGAACACCCCCGAGTTGTACTCCCCGCAGCACATTGGGCCACAGCATTCGTTCCCCCATTCGCATTTGCCTCCCTGCTCATTCCATCGACCCTAAAGGCTTCAACAGCATGCTGCTTCAGATCCCAAATGGCAACAAAGCAAGCAAGCGAAAACCACTGTAAAAAATTAGATAACAACATCTCTCAAAAATCACTTATGTTTCGGTAACTATATCCGAGTACCACATTTCGAGTACCATGTGATGTGTCACTACTCTATTAGTAGAATGCGCTTTTATTTATCATGTAGTGGAGCACATTCTACCAATGCAATGATGACGCCTCACGTGATATCTAAAATGCGGTATTCAAACATGATCACTATAGCATTGTTGTTATATTCGGAAGCACCTGTGGGATCTACTCCTTGTGAGGGACCAACATCTGGTCCAGTTTCCCATCCTCAAGTATGGTCCAGAGGCTCGTGTGGGCCACTTTGGGATCACAATAATGATCAGAACGGTTCATATTTTGGATTACTAATATGTCAAAGCATCACATTTTGAGTACCATATGTGATGTGTCACCACTGTATTAGTAGAATGTGCTACATTTGTCATGTAGTGGAACACATTCTACCAATGCAATGATGACACCTCACATGATACCGAAAATATGGTACTCAAACATGGTCACTATAACATTGTTGTTAAATTCGGAAGCACCTGTGGGATCTACTCCTTGTGAGGGACCAACTTCTGGTTCAGTTTCCGATCCTCCCATATGGTCCAGTCTCAGGCTCGTGTGGGTTCACTTTGGGATCACAACAATGATCAGAATGACTTATATTTTGGATCTTGTTAAAATGTATGACCTGGAAAAAAATTAGTTTGATCGGACACTGATAACTATGTGAACAACTTACTTTGGTTGAAAATAAAATGAACCGTTCAAATTTTCACCATGCATTTCGTAGTATACATAAGTGAATTCTTGATGTATCTATCGGTGCCCGATCAAGTTAATTTTTTACGAGCACATATATTTTTGTAATATCTAAAATATGAACCGTTCCAATCATTATTTTAGATCCAGAGTGGACCCACAAAGACACAAAATTGGACCATACTTTGAAGATAGAGAACTGGACCGGAACTTGGTCCTCTCGTGAGTATGGGTTTAAACGGTTCAATTTGGTCCTGTTTAGACATTTTTCCAAATCAAACCGTGACGACATTTCAGTTTGGACATTTTACAAACCAAATATTAATGGATCGGTTCGGTTTAGTTTGACAGATTTATTCCGGTTTTCGGTTTGTAACCGCATTTAAAAACAACAAAAATGCTTTTATAATGCACTATCAAAGCAAATCTAGATAGGATAATATTTTAAGGACGCTCCTCTTACGGCATAAGTAGTACTTGACTTATTTTTTCGTCTTTATTTGATTTTTTTCCTAATTAAATTTTCAATAACTTTTTGTGTATTATTACTTTATCTCGATGAGAAAAATCGAAAATGTAAAAAGTTCTAAACTAAAATTTTATTGAATAAAGACAAAAATAAGTCAAAAAAACAGATTTTTTTACTTCCTTTCAGTTTTATTCAAAAAGTTGAGAATTCTATGATAATTTTTTAATTTTTCAATTCCTCTCATTGAGACAAAACTAACAATACACAAAAAACTTGACGAAAAAATTAACTAACACGAAAAAAAATCAAATACGAATGGAAAAAAAAGAAGAATTCAAAGTCACTTATCTCTTGTCCTTCTGTGTATTCTAAATCAGGACTTTAAACTACTACTTCCTCTGTTCCATAAAGTTGGTCCTCTACGAAACCACCAGCAATTTTCAAACTTAATGTATCTACTAAAATAATCTTTTGATTTTTTTCTTGCACCGTTTAAAAGATCTCATAAAAAACTATCAAACAAGATCCATATTGCACAAAAAAAAAAATTCGGTAAATATATTATTTTTAGGTTAAATTCCTAAAACACCCCCTAACCTTTTCCAATTTTCCTAAAACACCCCCTAACCTTTAAAAACGTCCATACGCACCCCCTCATCTATGCAAAATGCAAAACACCCCTTACTCCGTCAACGGAATGACAAAAATGACTATAATACCCTTTAAAAATCGCCCACACTCACCCCCTCATCTATGAAATCATCCACAATCACCCCTCTCTCTCTCTCTCTCTCTCTTCTTTTTTTTTAGTGTGTTTGTTTACATAAAATTTCTTTAAAATATGTGTATTTGTTTCATTATTCTTAGTTTTGTCCATTGCCCAATTGGCAAACTCATTCTCCACCCCAGCCGTCGTTCCCGCCGGCGGCTTTTCCTCCCTACAACCACCGCCAATTAATACTTCCCTCCTTTGCTTCTCCAGCAGCCTCTTCTTGGCCTCCATCTTTTCATTGTCTGCATCGCTTTCACCCTCCTGAGCACCATCTCCATTCGGTCGGTTTCAACGGCGATTTCGACACAACGAAGAAATCAATAAGCACGATCTCTTTCTGGTTTGGGTTCGGGTTCAGTTGGGGCAAAGCCCACTCTACAGGGCGACACCAGAATGGGTCCTCCGGTCAGGTGGGTAAGGATTATTACGAAATCCTCTAATTTTAGAACCCAAGAAATTCAAGCAAAGCGAAGAGAGAGAGAGAGAGAGAGAGAGAGAGAGAGAGAGAGAGAGAGAGAGAGAGAGAGAGAAATTTGATCGATGGGAGAAGTAGCAGAGATCCAGTCGGCTGAAGAAAAGAGAGAAATGAGAGATGAAGTTTTAGAGGAGAGAAGGGTTACAACTGTTACAGTCCAGTTGAAGGGCATTTTGGTATGAAAAATGTGCAAATCTCTCAAGTACAAACGGTTATGTAACGGAAGGGGTCAAGATGGGTAACGGTGAAAGATGAGGGGGTCTGTCTGGACGATTTTAAAGGTTAGGGGGTGTTTTAGGAAAATTGGAAAGATGAGGGGGTGTTTTAGGAATTTAACCTTATTTTTAAGCTTGAAAATTGCACTTAATTTCGTAGGGAGTCACTTTACGGGACGGAGGGAGTACTAATTAATTACCAAACTCTTAACATACCAATGAACCACACCATACCGACTTCTGCATTCAGCATAACATTTGGCATGAAAAAAAACTGGGCCAACTATGTTATTCCATAGGCAATCAACACCGCCCCAAATCAAGGCTAAAAACAAACAAGAACTTCACAACATCCATTCCCGAAAACAAACAGCAACAAAGCCTCCCCAACTCGATTGAGTAGTTGGTGTATAGCTAATTTTGCCAGTTAACAGTCCATTTTTAACACAAGTGTGTGTCCACATCACACATACACCTACTTTTCAGCATAGCAGGATCCATATCCTGGATATCTTTTTAAAAACGAAGGCAAACACTACGCAAAATTTTGCTGCCATTCAAAATTGAATCCAGTTGAACAGTCATAGATGAGAAAAATGCAGAACTCCCCAATGATGAGGCGAAACGGGAAACAATTCGTTATTTGAATGTTACCTGATTGTGAGGAACTTCGATTACTCTCCATATTTTATAACTCAGGGAAAATTTTGAGAAAAGAACAGAAGAATCACTCCTTACACACCACATCAAGCAACTTCTTAGAGTCCTCACTCAACTCCACATTCTCCATCTTCAGCCGTCTTCGCATTATGGGGCTGGTCTTTCCAGCTGCTGCATAAGTTCTTATTAACGATTCAAATATCTCCAACCCCACTTCATCTACAGCCTTTTTCAGAATCTCCACGAAACCTTCCGCACCATCCACGTCTTTGGTTTCTTCAAAATGCCGCATCAAATTCCTAACAACATCAGGTGGCGGGATCCACTTCCCACCATCCCCTCTACCACAGGAAATCGCATTATCAACGCAATCAACTGCTGATTTAATCTCCCCGCTTTTCAAATAGTAGTCCAAAAAGATCTCCCAAGTTTTAGCGTTAGGTTTGGCCCCCCTCCTCCGGGCCCGCTCCTTGAGCTCTTCAGCCTTCTCAAGTAAACCATCTTTAGCATAAGCTCCTATAAGGATATTTGCAACACGAATGTCATACTTGGAGCAGCCAGATTCCCATTCCCTAAAACATTTCTCAGCACCTGGTAAATCGTTCAAGTTAACCAACACCTGGATCATGTTCAGGTAGCTTATATTTGTAGTTTTACGAAAAGCCAACCTTAAAGAACGCCATACCCTATATACTTCCAGAAGATTCCCTGTTCGACCATACAGTGTGATCAGGAATTGGAAGGCAGAAAGATCTTGGCAGGCATTTCTCTTCTCCAATTCCTTAAGCACATTTTCTGCTTTCTCAAACATGCCTGCATCAATGTAAATCGATGCTAAATTGCTATACGTGGTCCAATCTCCCGTAACACGTCCATCCCTCTTCATCTCGTCGATGACCCTCTCAACCCCAGAAATATCACCAACAGAAGCAAGAGCCCTCATCCAGACATTATATGTGTAAGAATCTGGCATGATATCTAAGGCTTTCATTTCTTGGATTATAGAAGGAATCCTTTCTGGCTGGCCAGTTTTTGTGTAGAGGGTCATGAGACTGTTGTAAGGCATGGAGGTTAACCCTAACTTCAGCTCATTCATCTTTTCCACTAAAGCTTCTGCTTTTTCAGTCATTAATTCCTTGCAGTAACAGTTCAAAAGAGCACCATAAGGAAGATGGGTTTTCGCTGTTTCCGGGAGATTAATGAAGTAAGCTTCAGCAGCAGCTACGCCTCGAGCTTTAGCAATGAGATCAAGATGTATGGCGTGATCACTGATAGTCTTGTTCATCCCCCTTTCTGCCATAACTTCTGAAAGCTGCACATCAACAAATTTAGTAATGTACATCTTGGAAGAGATTAGAAATTGCAAAACCAGAAGAAGAAAGAAAACACAAGGACAAAGAGCAGAATATTATGGGACAAAATGAGTGACGTCATGAGAGATCCATGCAAAATGCTAATGAAGGGCACCAAGCAAGCACCAAACTTCACTACGAAATCAGAAAGTTGGGATGAGCTATAAAACTATGTATGAAGCAATGCAGACAATTCAATTCAAAAAAACCACCACCATAACTAAGCATCTGACAGACTAGAAGTAAAAAAACAAGCACATCATATGACACTAATAAAAGTAACCATCAAGTCCGGAACTTCTCTGATATCTTACAGCATTTGCCAAGTTGCCAAATCTGAATATGTTTTGATTTAACATGTCCCAACAACAATTGACACAATATTAAACGATGGCTAACACGATCAGATAAGATTTGCAAATGCCAATTTTCTTTTTATAAACCAATGGAAATTCTATACGAAATGACAAAGTGCATCAATTAATCCACTGCAACCAGAACATCTAGAAATAAGTGAGCACAGTAACGTCTCAAGAAACATACTAACTGCTACCAGAACCAGATGAACTTTAAGAATGAAGATAAAAGAAAGAGTAAGTCAACACCATTGATCATACGCATGAAAAACTAAAATGAAACAAGCAAGATCCAACAGAACTAACCATTTCCTCCACTAACAGACCATTTCATACTGCCTTGTACTAGATGAGATCAGCATTAGTGTCTAGTAGTTAAGGTTAGCTACATCTTATTCTGCCATAATCCCCACAAATGTCTTGCTCAGGCATCAATTTCATTTCAGCTTCAATATGTTCTACTTTTCCATGGCAGTATACTATTTTCACTCGCCTTTACTTCTTAATCGATTGTCAGGAATTTCAAGCAATATCCACTTTACGGAAATTCCATAGTTCCTATAGATATCTCATATACAAGGTTCAGTTAGAATTAACAAGCAGCTGGTCTTTTTGTGAGGAAGCGCGAGAAGGGAGACAACTCTAACAGGATAATACGAATGAGACCATCTGTAAATATGACACAAATATGCAAGGTTCTAAAACTCGCTAGGCGCTCCCAGGGCGGCCAGGCACATTCTAGCTTCCAGAGCGGAGTACTTGGCGCCTAGTCGGGCAATTAGTCAGGCTAGTCGGTGAGAGGCCTTCTAGCGCCTAGGAGGCGAGTACTCGGCCTTTCCAAACCTTCTTTTAGAACACTGCAAATATGTTTGGTTCCTAACATCTACTCATTCAATTCAACTACTTGCAATATTCCATGAAAGCAGCACTGTGGCAATGCCCAGATATGTCAAAACAACGAAAACTTATTCGTGGAGACTATGGAGCAAAGACACTTCGTCGCAGGGCACGTATCGGTGTCCAACGCACTCACTGAGCACTCTCAGATTTTCAGGACACATGTCTGACACCAAATCAAGTGTCCAATTCTTTCCTTTAAGTTTTTTGTTTGGATACGAAACATTCTAAAAAATGCTCCACACACCTTTGGACACTTACAAAACAAGTTGGGTAAACTAAATAGTAGACTTCACTAAAAACTTAGGGACTTCTTTCTTTCTTTTTTAACGAATGATGGTATATTGATTACAAGACACAAATTATGAAACAGGTTTTGTTTAAATATTTTCGTGAATAATGTAGTGGCATATGTGATAGGATGTATATATGGTTTTACTTGTTTACAATTACAGCCTTTTTTCATATTATAATAGAAAATTTACTTGTAAAGTCACATGCTTGCGTTGGTGCCACACCATGATTGGACCCCGTAACCTTGAAGGGGAAATTCTAACTACACTTCTTGCACTTTGAGCATTTTTAACTTACACCCCTCCCACTTCATTAATGAATAAATACGCCCCTTGAATTTAGAATTAAAATGAGATTGTTAACAATGTTCCTTTTTGAATTACGTGGAAAATAATAAAACTATGAGTAGCCCACAGATTGTTTCTGATAGCATAAGTGCAAGTCTAGCCCAGAGCCATTTGTCTTGCTATGGCCATAATTTGGCATTTTTTGGTAAAATCTAAGCCCACCCATTACCCATTGTTGCTGCCAAAATATAGCAATGCCATATTTGGTGCCAAAAGATGACATTGACATTTCTCCCACTTCATCCAAGCTATTTAATTTGAAGGAATAATGAGAAGAGTTTAATCCAATGTGATTGTGCCAAAATGGCACCAATCCGGTCAACATTGTTATTTTTTGACTTTTTGACACTATAGCAAAACCAACAAAAAATGGCTTTGCCAATGTTCATTTAGCACTGACAGTTGGACTTGTTCTAAGAACAAAAGCTCTAGATATTCTCATAAGAATAAAGTACACTCACAAAAACATCTAAAAAATCTCCCCATCTTTTTCCACATAATGCCCAATAAAAAAGTAGCAACAAATAAGGAATACTCAAAATCGCAATATCAGAGAATAATTGGCTCATGAACCAAGGAGCTATGTTACCTAGAACGTGGATCATTTCGGGTTTGAGGAACAAAAATGGCTTATAACCTAAATTGAGCACTGAGCTTCTATGGAATAGTATGGATAAGTAATATTCTAATTTCGTGAGATCACATCAAATTCAATTAAGTAACACATTTCTACGAGCATTATGGCCATTTTTCCATATTTTGTATTGCTAAAGCTCCAAGCTTCGTAGATTTGGTTAATTAGATTCCAAATTACAGAACAGCTCAATCTTTAAGACACCTAGTCAGTTCCAACTAGTTTGAAAGCTTCATCAACAATTCAAATTTCAGAACATAGTCCTCAAATATTCAAAAACTCAAATCACAATCAGTACTTTGATTGAGGCTTACAGTTCACGCCAAATCACTCATTTGGATTGAGTATTTTGGCGAGAAACGGAGAGAAAAGTACAAAAAAAAAGAAGATTTTTGATTGGCTCCTCCCCTTTCTCACCAAATCCTTTTGGGTGAGAAAGAACTTCAGTGGTCCATACAAATGAAGCTTTTAACAGATTCTACAGAAATCTACTATATACAGGGGTATAGAAAGACACCTTGAGGGCGGGGTAGAAGCGTTTGCGCTGGCGAAGGATCTTGAGGGAGTGACCGACCTCCCATTTGTAGACTCTCTTCTTACTCTTTAGAAACTGATTCAGCTGCTGTCTGACGCTCACCTCTGAGCTACCCTCCTTGAACAGCCGCTTGTACAGCGCCTCCTCTAAGTACTTCTTCGACCTCTTCGCCACACTCTTCGTCTCCCTAAACTGCTGCATAAACGCCATTACCCCCTCACTTCACTCCGTCGATGAATTGCGATCGGAACCCTAGCTGGTGTGTGTGTGTGTGTGTGTTCGTGGGGAAGAGTGGAGATGGGAGAGGGGAAATGTCTTCTGTATTTCTGGGGTTTAAGGGAGGGAGGTAGAATCTGGTAGGGGTTCCGTACATGAGAAGTAGGGTGTTTCTTAAGGCCGCAAACGGGCCGAGTCGACTTGTTTATTAAAATTTTACCCAACTCGAGCTTAGTAAATAGTTAACGAGCCAAGCCTGTCGAAGATTGATTCGAGCCCGAGCTTGTTCATGAACCAACGACAAATTCTTTTATTTCGAAATAATGATACAAATAACTATAGTTTTTTAGTATGGTGCATCGAGATGCAATGTACTTTCGAATTAATAAGAAGCAATGTATTATTCTCATGTTAAAATAAAATGAGCTTTATCGAACCTATCATGATAGTTTTTAGGCTCATTTATTAATTTTTCTCGAGCTCGGGGCTGAGCAGAGGATATTAATGTTCAAGTTTGTTTATTAATTTTTTCAAGAACTCAAGCTTAATAAAATCTTAACGAACTGAACTCGAACAAACCCAAAACAAGCAGAACACCAACGGCTCGGTTCATTTGCAGCGCTAGTCAACTCTTTATTGGACCTTACTTGGACTGTTGGGCCTGCAACGACTAAAGTCTGGAATTTTGGGTTTTCAGTGAAGTGAAAAGAGAGGACATATTGGGACCTTTCATATTAGTATGGGCCTAATCCACTAATCGGGTGAACATACTGTGAGATTAATGGGCCTAATGACGGACAGATGTTGCAACAGCAGTACAAAAGTAAAGTCATTAAGGCTATGTTTGGAAGTTGAGGAAAGAAGTGGAAGAGAAGAGAAAATTAAAAAAATTTCCTCTCATTTGTTTGGTTTCCAAATAGAGGAGAAAGGAAAGGGAAAATGAAGAGAAAATTAACTACTTTTTTCTCTTCTTCTCTCTTCTATGAGGGCAAATTTTCTCTAATCTTTCACAAACCAAACAAAAGAAAATAACAGGTTTCTTCACCATTTCTTTCCCATTTCTCCTTTTTTATTTTCTCTTCTCTTTCTCTTTTCTTCCACAACTTCCAAACACAGCCTAAGGTTTTCGTTGAGGAAAATATTTTAGAAACACCATAAAACAGAAGGTGATACTCACCTCTGCACTTTGAGTCCAACGTAAAAAGTCAGTGACACTTTTTGAATAGAAAAGTGCACAATGGTTTGAATTTTTTGCACCTATTTAAACAACCAATTTGGGTAAAAAATGAAAAAAAAAAAAATTAACACTACTTTTCGCAATGGACTGAGTTTAGGGAATATAGCACGAATTTTCATGATGAAATAAAAAAAAAAAAAAGGTATGGTGTGTTTTAGCCTAAAAAGTAAAAAGTTATCTGGCTTATTTTTTCGTCTTTATTTGATTTTTTTTCTCCTTTTTTATACTTTTTTCGATCTTATTAAAAAATTGAGAGTTTTAATCATATTTTTTTACCTTTTTGGATTCCTTTCATCGAGACAAACCAATAATACTCAAAAAATCGATGCAAAACTAACAAAAGCAAAAATTTTAATAAAAAATGAAGACAAAAAAAAAGTCAAACCTACCATTTAAGCCAAACACACCGTAATATGCCTTTTCAAGGAAAAAAAAAAAAGTATATATCGAGTGCAGTTTTGTTTACCCTAAAAAGGTCAGTGACACTAATTGATAGGAGTCTGATCCGCCTGTGGTTCTTTCCATGTTCGCAACCCAGGCTTATTTACCGCACCTACTCCATCATAAGCCACCAAACTCCATGAGAGCCGCACACACTAGGAATTTTTCCTGCTCCATCGAGAGTACCCACTCCATCGAGAGCCACCTTGCTGCTAGCCACCTGCTACACGCACTAGGAATTTTTCTTGCTCCATCGAGAGTTACAATGGATTTTTCCTGCTCCTCCGAGAGTCTCCGTGCAAACCCACAACCACCGATACTTCCAGGAGAGTGCGCCCATAGATCGTCAGCCATCGGCTCCGATACCACTTGTTAGGAGTCTGATCCGCCTGAGGTTCTTCCCGTGTACGCATAGGCCCAATCCGTTGGGGAGTATCCACGGAGTTCACCACATCCGTTGGGCCCAATATACATTGAATGACCCATATCCACTTAAAAGGCTAAGCCTTGTAAGTGGTGAGTCATCCAATTGTATATTAAGGTCCAACTCTTTTTCTATTTATCTGATATGGGATTCATCCTTCACACATATTCCTAACACTTACCACATTTGTGTGGGGCTCACACAGACAAAAACCCAGTCTAAGAGTCGTTCATTTGTAAGGATTGATTTCTTTAGTTTATGCAGTAGAAAACTTACTCAATTGCATATCGGTAAGAGTGTTTGACCATATTAAGAAAATTTATCTTTGGCTCAGAATTTTAGTTTCAATGTTAAACCAATAGTTTGAATGCCAGCTTGGATCAAGTAGTTACTATTATCCAGCTGAGGAACTTCTTTTAGCAAGATTGACTAAAAGTCCAAATTGTTGAAAAATATGAACCTGTAATTAAATAATCATTCTATTTGAACCGCTGTAATTAAATAATCATTCTATTTTACCATACCATGTAAGTCATTTTGAACGTTTATGTTTTCATCATTTTCTTGTGAAATACCTTGTAACCCTTTTCAGTAATACTTATTAGTACATGTATAATTTCTTAATTAATTGACGAGGTTTGATTGACTATTTGAAACTAAAATTAGGAGCAAACTGAAAATCGTGGATATAGTCAATTTTATTTTTCGTGGTGAACAATTTTTCTACAGTGTAAAATCCAATTTTATCATGTTTGTTGTTTCGTATTTATTTTTACCTTGTAAGATCCAATTTTGATGAACATAGTAGATTTATTAAATCAATAGAGAAACAGGGTAAATTGGTTACATACGGCGAACGAATTTGAACAGTAGGAATGTGATAAAAAGAAACAAATCAACCAAGGAAGTATGATAATTTTTGCAATAATAGTGGTAAATTTACAAGTTTGACTCATTATTTCGGAATCATGGTAAAAAAATAAATACGTACATAATACTCCAGTGAACATGAGAATTTTGCCAGGAACCATGGTAAAATATAATCAATCCGATCCAATTCAGGGGCATACACATGATTTATCATTAGGTGGGTCAAGAATCTACAACATATATTCTTTTCATCTCATTTTCCCTTACGAATGTATGTGTAATTTTCATATAACAAATTCAAGTATTTTCACGCATGATTTTTCGAGTTTCTCCACACCAAATTAAAGATCTCAATTAGTTCTTTAATTTGGTGGGAAAAAATTCAAAAATTATGAACCAAAGTACTTTATTTTTTAATCTAAAAATTGCACGTCTTTTCGTATGGGACTACCAAAATGGAATGGAGGGAGTATATTAAAATACTAAACCAGAAGAGATCTATTCAATATGTAAAAGAAAAAAGTGGTAATGTCATGTTATTTGGGGCGCGCAGAGAGAAAGAGAGAGAGAGGAGTTATAAAATAGTGAGAGCACAAAAAAATATTATATGTTGTGTGGTTGTGCTCTACTTTTTCTCTAAAAAATGGTGGGAACACAAAAAAAAAAAGAAAAAAAAAAGGGAGATATGGTGAACCATTTGGGTAAGGTTGTAAATATTTCATGTTTTTTGGGACAAGATCTAGAGAATAGAGTATAGAGTCTTGGGGCAAAATTATCTAAATGTTCAAAAATATATGTACATATCTGTAGGGAATTACAATTCAATGGGGTCAGTTGACCCTCTTTGCCTCTATGTGTGTTTGCCCATGCAATCCATCACCTTGAAATCATGGTAAAAAATATGTCTCTACTAGTAACATGTAAAGTCTAGAGGTGTCAAATGAGTCGGGCTGGCACGAGCACAACAAGGCACGAGCATGGTTTTAGACAAGCTGAGCACCGGCACGGCATTGAAGTGGGCCGGGTATGACACAACACGGCACAGTCTAAGACGGGCGCGATACTGAAGTGGGCTGGACATGGCACGACATATTCCTAGACAGGCACGGTATGGGCACAACACAATTAATACTAATTTTAATTTATCGAAAAAATAACATGTAATTTTATTAAATAAATATTGACTCGCTACGTCATTAATCATAGAAAACTAAAATCAGTACAACATAAATACCGCTAGTCTTCGTAAAATTAGTAAAACCTATTTAACAATTATTTGTTTCAAAATCGTGTAGATATACTTGTTACCCAATTTTTTTTTCCTGACGAAACTCGGTTTGAGATGTGCCAACATTGGCACGACACGATACGGTCCGATTAGAGAACATCACGGCATAACACAATTAATTAAACGGGCTGGTGCGAAACACGGTTAGCACCAAGCTAACTGTCGGCACGACCTGTTTGACACCTGTAGTAAATTCAAGCAAACATGATTTTGTATATGAATCATGGTAAAAGAAATTAATCTCTTTGAATTTATACATAATCCAAGTTGCTTCCATCAACAAATATTTGGCAAATCCTCACAACATAACCACTACTAGTTAACGATAAAATCGAAGCCACATCTAATCACAACCTCTATCGGGGAAAAAAATTAGAAAGATTATTACCCAACATTCATGATAAATTTATCAGAAACCTTATAAAAAGCTAAACAACATGTCCAACATTCCGCACCATCCGAAAAATAAGATCTGTTATGCATCATCAGCAGTTCAAGCTCTTGGGCATTGGGCACCAAAAATTTCTTGAAACCATTTGGAAAATAATGTCTAGTCTTCTTGTCTGAACCATAGCCAATGTTTGGCAACAGTGTACATACCTTGAACTTCCTTCTGATGCTAGAATCCATTTAGTCTACGCCAATTTGGAATAAAAGGGAGAGGAGGATGATTTTCAAAACACTTTTTAAACTGATAATGGAAGGATGAATGAAATTAGGATTGTTACATGTGTATATCCCAAAATAAAAGGGGAGGACCTCCAAATTTAAATTTTGGACTCAAAATTCTCTAACTATACAGTACCAAAAAAAATAGGAAAAATAGTGTAACAAGGGCATAATTGGGTTTCTTCAAATTTAAGTATGAAACATAATCCAAAAAAGTGAACGGAATGAAAACATGACACATACTAGGCTGAAAGACCAATATTAAGTACCCCAATAAAACTGCTCTCACATATGCATATGCTCTCACATATGCATATTCTCACAACGTTAATAGATACGGGCGCGCGGGTCCAAAAATCGAAATTGAAAAATACTGAATATAAAAAGAGGAGTGATTTCCACACTCCCAAATTGTTATTCACACCTCTCTTTTTTTGTCTTTTGACGAATTTTTTATGTGTAAAAATTATACTAAAAGACAAAACATGAGATGTGAATAACAATTTGGAGGTATGAAAATCAATTATCTATAGAAAGTACTATTGTAATTTGCCCTTTGTTATTTCTTGGTTTCCCAACAAATTATTGTTACTGTATTTACCTAAGTACAATAAACAATATAGGTATAGTACTATCGGGGTCCCCCTACGAATTTCTTTTGCTTCTCTAGAAGTTGCTTGTCTTCTTTGACTAATGGATTGTTGGTTTCATGTTGTCAAAAGAAGTTTGGTGATTCTTGTAGATTATTACTTTCGTGAACCCGAATTAAGCAACTTTTTTGTTAGTATTATCAAGAGAAGTTCAACAACCTTTTTTTTTTTTTTTTTTGACCAAGAGAAGTTCACCAAACTTGGCCAACTTAATTAATTAATACATTTAGTAGTAATCGGGCAAGGGGTATCATAATTTGACTAAATCTTCAAAAGCATAATAAGCATTGAGTAAAATTATTGAATAATTGTATTCACACCCTCTCAAAGTTGACTAATTATATTGTTTAATCCCACCGACATAACACAACAATTATAACTTCATCTCCCTAATGCTAGTGATTCTTGATAATTATATGAGTAATCACATGATTAACGTGTACAACGTTAGTAGCTTTTTTTTTTTTTGATCACCAAAAAAAAAAAGGGTGCTCTTGTGGGGACTTCACTGCACCCTGAGGCCCTGGCCTCGGGGTCACCGGTTGACGGCCAGATTTAACCCAACCCATAGGAAGGGACCCACCACCAGGGCACCAGTGGAGTGCATCACACCCCCCCCCCCCCCTAGCAGAGCCGAGGAACGTTGCTTTAACTCTTTCAAGAGTCGAACCTGGGACAAAGTTGCGGAAAGCGAATGCCTCCACCACTAGGCCACCAACCTGGTGGTGTGTACAACGTTAGTAGCTGATACTACTTATTTCTGCACTCATGAAGAAAGAGAGTCAACTAAAGCATACGAGTGGAATGGGTAAACAACCATGGTCTATGGAGAAAATTGCAAGTGGAGTGGTAGTTTTTTTATAGCTCGAATACAGGTATAGCGGATCGGAATAAAAATTTTGATACAAGTATTATGGCCAGCTTACGCGCATCTCAATTAATTCTGGTGACCAATAATATTATTGTTTACTAACAGGGCCCCAGTTAAAACTAGTGCAAATCTCTGTATGAACTGATCCTAAACGAATTAGTAGAACCGAAGAGGATTCGAACCAAAACCTCGGAGGAAGCAAACCCCTACTGTAGCCCTTTTGTTAGCCGGACTAGTTTCGTGGGTTTAAATTAGAATGGTTGATAAGATGGGCATATGGTAGATGTATGAGATCCCCTGTGCCCAAAAATGGTGTGTCTCTGTGCCGAATTGTTTTAGGTCGTTGGATGGTGTGTTTTGTTTTGAAATTTTCATGTAATCCAATAGCCAGAAGTGCACTGGAACAGAAGAATAGAGAATTTTCGGAACAGAGGATTTGATTCCTATGGTTGAAGGAGAATTAGTTCATTTAGTTTTTGGTGACTTTTTAAAGTTGTATAAAAAAATAAAGAATATGAAGATTGAAAGTGAATGGTCAACTTGTAAAGTTGTATAGAAAAATAAAGGACATGAAGCGGGAGAAGCTTTCAATGGTCATAAAGGAAGGTATTTCCACCGAGGAGAAATGCCCGCGCAAGAGAAAGAAGAAGAAAGGTCGACCAAGTCGAAAAACTTCAAGCAAAGACATTGGCGAAAACTCAAGGGCAAGTCCTTTTCACCCAAGGGAGTTTGACAACAAAGTTTCATATGAAGATTCGACAAATTCACAACCACAAGAGGATTGGAGTTTACCTCAGATGTACGACGAGTATGATGAAAATGGATTCTTAATTATCCATGGAGTTTAGAATTTCCCTTTATTGGCCGTTGAGCGATGCGATCCTAGTTTCGATGTGGAGAGTTTAATAGAAGTTTTAACTTTTCAAGATACCAATAAGGTGTCCATACCAATTGGGAAAGTGAAAAGCTGAAGAATGCAAATCGATTGAGTAGGCTATTTTGGAGCAGCGGAACAAAGTGTTTCGCACGAATGGAATCATTCAATATTCTGAATGCAGGTTCCTCATGGACTCAAGATTGCAATACACCAATAACTAGACGGTGTTTAGTGGAGTTTTCTATAGACCTCTAGTACAAGGATAAAACTTGGTGTGATGTGAACCCAATGGATATGTGCCTTGAGTTGTTGGGTCGACCATGGCAGTGGGATAGGAATATT
This sequence comes from Vaccinium vitis-idaea, assembly GCA_963854785.1. Taxonomy (NCBI): domain Eukaryota; kingdom Viridiplantae; phylum Streptophyta; class Magnoliopsida; order Ericales; family Ericaceae; genus Vaccinium; species Vaccinium vitis-idaea. The sequence continues at coordinate 14,823,721 of OY978221.1, forward strand.
GTCTATCGTGGTTGAGAAATTTTTTATAAATTGAAAGTGAATGGTGAACTTGTAAAGTTGTATGAAAAAAATAAAGAATATGAAGCGGGAGAAGCTTTCAATGGTCATGAAGGAAGGAATTTCCACAGAGGAGAAATGCCAATTCAAGAGAAAGAAGAAGAAAGGTCGACCAAGTCGAAAAACTTCAAGCAAAGACATCGGCGAAGACTCAAGGGCAAGTCTTTTTCAATCGGGGATTTTGACAACAAAGTTTCGTGATAATAATGAGTTTGCTTTCTCGTAAGGGGTATCAAGTCATCTTCCGCATCTCTCATGGTGTCTTTTAATTCCTATAGGAGTCTTTTTATGTTGTTTATAGGGATGTTCTAAATGGCCTATAAAGTGTGTTGCAATGAATGAATTTAGGGAGTTTGTTTTGAGTTTAATAATTTGGCTAATTGTAAAATTCTTCTTATTGCTCTTATGTCTTGGGTGGATTCCGTTGGGTAGCAAGTGTTATCCAGCTACGTATCCCTTGTTCAATCGGTTCGTGATGTTAATTTGTATTCCGCTGCCTTTCTAACTTGGGTAATCATCTTTACCTTTCTACTATTTCTCTTTTCTTCCTTTCTATTTTTCAAATCTGGTATCAGTTCCCCTATTTTTAATACAAGGGTAAATTTCACTTGCCTCCCCTGAGGTTTCTGACAAATACAGAGACCTCCTCTACACTTTCTGAAATTTCACTGCCCTCTCTGACTTTACAAAATAATTGTCAGAGACCTCCCTTGCCGTTAAAAATTGTCTAACGGCGTTAACTTTTCTCGTAAAATGACCTTAATGCCCTTGAACTTGACTTTATTTTTTTTCTTAATTATTTGAGTTTATATTGCATAAAAATTTTCAATGACGTGAAAAAGTAACTTAATTATTTACTTTTTTCTTGGAACTTTCTTTTCTTTGACTCAGATTTTTTTTTAAAAAAAATCTTTTAGTTCTCCTAAGATATATTTTCACATTTTGATAATAAAAACAAGAATATCAATAATCAACTAAACCCACTGCTTGCATTGAATGATTTTATTTGTTTTACTTTTTTGGGTTTTTTTTCTTTCTCTAAATCTAAAGCTCTAACTAGACTCCCATCTCTTCTCTCTCTCTCTCTCTCTCTCTCTCTCTCTCTCTCTCTCTCTCTCTCTCTCTCTCTCTCTCTCTCTTGCATTAGAGGTAATAATGGTCTTAAAAAATAATATGAAAATCCTTCTAGAAGAAACAAGCATTTCGCGGACACAAAAAAAAAAAAACTATTAGCATGAAAATTTTTGGATAATGTTTTTACACAAATTCATGGATCCAATTGAGAAAAAAATAGTCTAATTTTTTACAAAAAAAAAACTCATAAATGCATTATTATGAGCTGATGTTGTTGCTGTTGATATTGTTGTTGTTGTTGCACGCAAAAAATAATGTATTAATGAGTTTTCTTTTGTAAAAAAATTATACTGGCTGCTTTTGGTTAGATAGTTTAGTTTAGTTTTGATGATGTCATCAGGTGTAATGAGTGGAGAGAGATAGAGAGAAAAATGAGGGAAATGATGATGTCATCAAAACTAAAACTAAAACTAAACTGTGAAAAGAACAGGGCCACTATTTTTTTCCTCTATGGGATCCTTGAATTGGTCTACAAAAATTATCCAAAAAATTTCATGCTTATAGTTTTTTTTAGATATTACCTCTACTGCCCAAAAAAAAAAAAAGAAGAGCGCTGGTAGGTAAAATATTTAAAATTATAGAGAAGAAAAAGAGTCTAGTTAGAGCTTTAGATTTAGAGAAAGAAAAAGAAACCTAAAAAAATTCAAAAAAATAAAATAATAAAACTACCAATGCAAGTAGTGGGCTTAAGTGATTATTAATACTCTTGTTTTTATTATCAAAATGTGAAATATATCTAATGGGAACTAAAAAATTAAAAAAATAATAACTTTGAGTCAAAGAAAAGAAAGTTCTGAGAAAAAAGTAAATAATTTAGTTACTTTTTCACGTCTTTCAAAATTTTTATGCAATATAAACTCAAACAAGGGAAAAAATAAAGTAAAGTTTGAATTCAAGGGCATTAATGGTATTTTACCATCAAAGTTAACACCGTTAGGCATTTTTTAACTGCAGGGGAGGTATCTGCCAATTACTTTGTAAAGTAGGGGAGGACAGTGAATTTTCAGAAAGTATAGGGGAGGTCTCTGTATTTGTCAGAAACCTCAGGGGAGGTAAGTGAAATTTACCCTTAATACAATTTTTAACCACATTCCGCTGCCTTCCTAACTTGGGCTGCTCTAGTGGGCCGCCTCTCTCCGCCCTCTGGGTCGTCTTTCTCGCCAGTGGCCTGTTCGGCCATGCATGCAAGTGGCCTGTTCGTTTTCCCCCAATTCTCCTCCGCTGCCTGACCTCCCCCTTCTGATTTCCCTCTCCCCGTCGAGCGGCGATTTCCCTTTCGTTTCCATAGTAGGTCAGCCTCCCGATTCCGATTTCCCCTCCCTGTCTGACTGACTGTATTCATGCCCATATCAGTTCTCCTCCACCGCCCGACCTCCCCCTTCTGATTCTCCTTATCGGACGGTGGTTCTTCCTTTCTTCCTTTTTTCCTTTATAGGTCGGCCTCCCGCTTTCGATTTCCCCTCCCCATCCGACCTTCTGTTTTCTTCGCCGTCCAATCGGGGTTTGTTTTTCTTTATTTTTCTTCTCTGTTTGATCTGGTTTGTCTTGCATGCAAGCGCTTTGGGTTTCTTTTGGCCCTATTTATGCATTTCGGTCTTGTGCTGGTTGCTGGTTTTGCAGGTTGTGGCTTGGCTCGTGGCCAATTGTTCTGGCCTAATTTTCTGGCCGTAATGGATTTCATCGATTGCAGTTCCCTGTTTGACGCTCATGTTTGTTAGTTTGTTAGTTTATTTTTTCAGTTTTTAGTTTTTGTTTATGTTGTATTCTGCTACACATACTCACATTGTGCTCCATTCTTTTGGCCTTTTGTTGGTCATCACTTGTCGTCGGTGCCCTTAGGCCCTTGTTTCCGGCCTTTTTTCTTAGGCAATAGCATACTTCTTTGTGTTTTGCAGATCTTTAACTGTGTTATGCTTTGTAAGCTGAAGCTATGTCGTGACAGCTGAACTTCGAATAGGCCTCCGCTTGTTGCCGGTGACTTTCTCTCATGTACCAGCGATAATACAGTTGGAGTAAAATCTTCTCTCTATTCACCAAAATGAAAGGTTGGGAAAAAATGGGACAAAAGGATCCCAAAGTATAATTTAGGGGTTGGGACCAATTGAACATCTCGTGTCATCGAAGAAGCCAGCCAGAACGGCGATACATACACTCCCTGGAAGCCACTCCAAACCACACCCTCTCTCACATAGGGTGTGGTCCCCACATTTGGGCCCCACACCCCATGTGAGAGAGGGTGTGGCTGAGAGTGGCTCTCAGGGAGTGTATGTATTATTTTTCAGCCAATAAATGCTCATTGTGAGGTGGTGTGGTGGTCATTGCATGCGGATTTGTTTCAAAAAATTTCAAAAGCCAAATAGGAGTACACGTCTATGTTTGACTGTGGACTTAGCTGTTCAAGGACGAGTATTCAAGTTGGACGGTTGAGGATCGTCGGGAGTTGGATCACCGAATTGTTTTAAAAAATGGTCAACCAAATACTCCAATGTAGTAATAAAACCAAGTGTAGCCCAATGTAGTAATTACACTGAACTAAAAAAGTTTTTTTCCCATAATTTTTACAATTACAAATTGTTTGTTGATTGTCTCGCTAAGGAGATTAAAAAAGTACACACATATGGACAAAAGTTGAAACATTCTTATAGACTACTACCATTTTTTTTCTTTTTGTCTAAATGATTTTTTGTCTTTTTGTAATAATTTGATTTAGCTTTTCGCCGTAATATTTGGGATTAATAATTCATATCGACCAGAAGAATTAGAAAAATATAAAAAGTAGACCAATGTTGTAAAAGATTTATATAAAACCACACTTTAGACAAAAAGACAGAAGTTTAGTACTTTTTCCGTCTTTAGTGATTTTTTTTTTGTTTTTGTTCATAATTATCTACTTTTAGACTCATCTTGTCGAGACAGATCATTAATCTAAAAAATATATCGCGAATCTAACAAAAATTCCGAAAAAACAAACAAAATATGAAAAATAAAAAAGACAAAAGAATGGAACATAGAAGATACTAAAAGACCGTCTTTTTCGTGTTTTTTCAACTTTTTCTTTCTTTAATGAACTTTTTTCAACTTTGTTCTTTTCCATTCTTCTTGTCGAGACGAACGATTATTCCAAATTTTTTTGACCAAATTTAATAATATTTAAAAGAAAACAGCCAAAACAATTTTGTCAAAAGACCCAAAACATTAGGTTAAAGGCAGCCTAAACCATGGGCACCGGTAGTGCACTGGTGGGTGTGTGGAGCCCATTCTGAGGTTCCACATAAATAATTCGAATTGTTCATTAATTATTATTTTGTAAAAAATACAATTTTGCAAGTTCTCGTTTTAAGCCAATAATGTGACCGCATGTGTAAATGTTTAGAATGAGTGTGGTTTTAGAATTCTGTTTGTTTTAACTCCGTAGAATTGACCCAGTGATGACAGGTGAACAAAGAGCATCTCTAATCTTGATCCATTTTAAGATTCAAATTTAAAATTTGGGAAAAATCATAAAATAAAAAAACAATCTCTAATCTTTACCCAAACCCTTGTCCATTTTGGGGGTTTACCCGTTTCATTCCCCATTTTTTGGGGACAATCCAAACCTTACCCATTTTGCAGACGTCTACCTTGTTTTGCTAGTTGTCTCAATATGATATCGGATCCTCGCTGACCGTTTTGAAATGATGGCGGATCTTCGCCGGATCTTTCAATTTGATGTCGGAGCTTTGCTGACTCTTTCGATTTGAGGCAGAAGCTTTGCTAGAGCTGTTGGAGGGTCACCGAACCTTCACTAGAACTAATTCTGTTATCTTTCTTATTTTCATATATTCCATTGGTAATTTTAAAACAACAATTTTGGGGTCAAAATGGGGTTTTCCATTAAAGATCATCCTACCCAAGTTGAGTTTTTAAACAATTTTTGACTCAAATTAGGGTAAAAAAAAAAACGGGGATGCTATATGGGGCCCCTGTAGGGCGGCTCTGTAGTGTGCCATCTGAGCCGTTAGATTGTCAATCAACGGTCTTGATTTCATCTCTACACTTTGAAGATCCGAGCCCTCCATTGCTGAGATGAAATCCAATCTGTTGATTGCCGAGATCAACGGCTTAGATGTCGCACTTCAGGATTGACCTATAGTGTCGCCTTACAAGGCTACAACACCCCAGATAAAAAAAGAGTGAGGACCGGAACCAAACTTTCATTTCTTCACTTGGAAGAATGAAGGGGCTCCAACCAAGCTTCATTTCCTTTCTTCATTTTGGAGAATCAATTTTGGTTTTTCATATATGAAGAACCAATTCAAAAATGAAGAACGTCCTTCAAATGAATTTTGCACTATTCATTTCATCTAAACTGTGTTTAGCTTTAAAATTCTTGATCAAATTTTTATAAAAATGGTAATAAAAAGATATTAAGAATACCTTTAAAATGAAACCAATATCCAATATATTCAAAAATAAAAAATTTGTAGCATAAAATTTAAAATTTTCTTCCAACCACCAACATTGAATTCATTGCACCACCTCCCCTCTGTGGATTTTTTGATTCGTGGGTTTTGGGAGGAGATTTTAGTGAGAATATTGGAAAGGAATTTTGGTGGGAATATTGAGAGGGGAAGTTGGAGGAAAAGCTATGGAGGGAAATAGAGGGAAAAATGAAAAATTAGGTTGGAGTTAAAGTGAAGGCAAATTCTAAAGTCAGCCTATTGGGCTGACGTAAGGTATAAAAAATGTATTAAAATGTATGAAAAATGTGAAAATATATTGAAATAAGTGAAAACTTTATGGGGATGTGTATGTTTTTGTCTTTGCGTGCTTATTTTCAACCCAAAATCTCTAAAGTGAATAGTGGTATTCTTCAAAATCACTTTTTAAATAAAAAATGGGATTATTTTGACTCTTCCAATTGAGGAATGTGGTTGGTGGGATTTGGGGTTGCTGCTGTGCAGCCCCCGCACAGCACCTGCTGTGCACCATCCGAGCCGTCCGTTGCTCGGATGGATGACCTGGATTTCATCTTGCACGCACAACAACGAACGGTTCGAATGCAAAGGTGCAACGAACGGTTCGAATGCAAAGGTGCTGAGGTGAAATCTGGGCCGTCCATTTGAGGAACGGACGGCTCGAATGGTGCACAACAGGTGCTGTGCGGGGGCTATACAACAGCAACGCCGTGTCCGTGGTTGGTGGTGCCCCATGATTGCAAAACTATTGCGAGGGAGTGGATAAGGAAGGTGCGGGAATCGTGGGACAGTTGTGACTTGTGAGGTGTCTCTATCTCTACTTTGAGTCATAAAGAAGAGTACCTTCCAGCTCTCATCCAGCACATTTTCCTTGCAAAATAAAAACCCATATTACCTACCGGCCCACATTTTTAGTACAAAAATAAAAATACCACTATATATTAGAGAAAATCCCGAATTTTTAATATAGGAAAAGTTCAAAATGGGGGTTGGGGAGGCCCCAAATCTGGACTAGCTGAGAATTTTGGGATGGCCGGCCCCACAAAAGTCTTCAAAATATGGGTTGTGAGGGTGCCTACTTTCAACATTTTTTGCATAAAAAACAGCGAACTAGTACTTTCAATATTTCTGAAAAATAGTTACTCCACTTCTATTTGGAAATTGATATTGACACTTTCCAAACTGTTAGTGACACTCTAAAATGGGAGTGCCAATATCAATACGGGGAGTGCTAATATCAAGTCCGTATAGGGAATGATATTGGCACTCCGAAAGGCGTACCATTAACAATTTGGAGAGTGCCAATATCAATTTTCTTTTCATTTTAGTAGTTTGTACAACATATTTGTTGGTATTACTTTAGAGAATTGATATTGACACTCCCCATTTTAATATTGGCATTTCCTTTTCTTTTTTTGGTCTCTATCACTTGAAGACTTGAAGTTACTAAACCCCCTTTATAATTATGAAAGCAAGGGAAAAATGTACTAATTATAAAGTACAAGTGTGATTTAATAACTTCACCTAATAGAGACAGAAATAGAGTGCCAATATCAATTCTCTTACGTGCTTATTTAATTAAAGATTTGCAAGAAAATTTTCTTTGAAATAATAAGGAAAAATGCAATGCATTTTTTACGTGCTTATTTAATTAAAGATTCGTGAGAAAGTTAAAAAAGAAGTAGTTTAATTATATATGAAACTAGTAGTATAAAACAAGGCTACTTTTGCCGAATAAGTTTTTTGGAAAATATATTAACCCTAATAGAAAGATCAAAATACAAGATTCACAATTTTCTTACTAATGGAGCTTTTAAAATAAAAAGAATTATAGATATTCTCTAACTTATCTTTCCTTTTCATCAAGTGTCATCCCTGGTTATTTTCTATTTCTCTTACATCACTGGACGCGCCTTTGGCCATTTTGGAGAGTCAAAATAATGAAAATATTCAGGTTCTTTTTTCACTACTCCATTTTGCTTTTACAAGGGAGGGAACCTAGGTCCCCATGGGCTTCTTTGATGGGGGATATATGGGAGGGGAATTAAAAGTGGGTCCACGTGTTCTCTGTTTTTTTTAATAGTCTCGTGTTTGTTTGCACATGAGATTAAAACAGGATTGGACAAGAGAGGATTATGTGTGATGTGTCCATTTAGCACCGCATTTAATCACATCTGTTATCCCGTAAACTCTACTAGCCCCTTTATTCTCGTTCCTAATCCCATCTTTCTCTCAATAGTTTTGAAAAATAATCCCAAATTCGGCAATCAAACGTGTCCTATGAGGTGAATAAGTGGTCTAGAAATAAGAGTAACTATTTAATGATTTGGGGCAACGGTGCAGGCATCACTCTTTTTCACCACATGTCTTTGTGGGTTGCCCTCTTAGTACCGAACCCAATAAAATGTGATGAAAAAAGTTACAAAGGCTTGCTTTGGCTAAATAAACCAAAATGGTTTATTTTTTGTCTTTATTCATTTTTTATTTTTTACATTTTGTTAGTTTTGTGTCGAATTTTTGGGGTTTATTGTTCGTCTCGACGAGATGAGTCTAAAAAATATAAAATTATAAAAAATATTATAAATTAAAAGATATAAATAATTAAAAAATGACAAGCATGCCAAAAAATGGACAAGAAAATTTATGTGGTATTACTTTATTGGTACTTAAATTACTTATCTTGATACTATAAAGTACATACATATGAGCTTACTATTTATTGGCGTAGGACTATTGTTTCCAAGTTAATTTTCAGTGTAATAACGTAAGGAAAAATAAAATGCATTTTTTACGCGCTTATTTTATATAAAAGAATTGATGAGAAAATCGAAAAAGAAGTAGAATGAAACTAGTGTAAAACAAGGCTACTTTTGTTGAGTAAGTTTTTTTAAAAACCCTAATGGATAGAAAAAATACCGGAGTCAAAATTTTCTTACCAATGGAACTTTTAACATAAAAAAAAAAATCAGATATTCTCCAACTTATCTTTCCTTTTCATCACTAGACACTACACGCGGCTTTGGACTCTTTGGAATGTCAAAATTCATTTTGTTTTGCTTTTAGGGTTACAAACAAGCCGAGCCGAGTATCATTTTGTTTTGCTTTTAGGGTCGCAAACAAGTCGAGTCGAGCCAAATCAAGCTTTATAGTGTTTGAGTTTGGCTTGTTTGCTTAATAAGCCCAAAATTCAAGTTCGAGCTCGGCTCGGTCATAAACGAGCCGAGCCAGACTAATTTACTTAACGAGCCAATTTAAGCAAGTCGAGCTTTTGCGAGTTGATATCGGTTCATTTAGTAAACGAGCCCAGAACTCGAGCTCAAACTCTGCTCGATTAGTAAACAAATCGAGCTGAGTCAAAACTTAACGAGCTGAGCAGCTCAGCTAATTTAAAGATCAATGATCCGAATAAATTGGACTTAACTTATATGTAAATGTTTACTTAAGCCGAGCTTGTAGTGAGTTCGGCTTGCTATAGGGCCCCACTCCCTGTGATTAAATGTGTCGGTAGTTAACCCTAGGCTATTTAGAGTAAATTTTCCCAACCCACCGGAATTTTCCACCTAGTGTAGGGCCCCACAAGGCATGTATGGTCCACTAATGTAGGGCCCACAAGGCTGCAGACAATTTATTGGGATGAGGTCAAAACCAGGGCAAGTGGCACCAACTCAGACCACTCTTTATCTTTGTTTTTTGCCGAGAAAATTTTGGGAGGCGGTCAAAATTTTCTCTTTTTTGCCCCTTATACAAAATTAGGGAAAAAATGAATGAACAGTATAGTTTGCAAAAAAATAAAATGAGGTGGAGATGATAAAATGAGGTTCATTTGCTAAAATTAACCACTTGATTTTATGAGATTTTCATTTTAGCAAATGGAAAACAAAGCCTTAGGCCTTGAATGAATAACGTAAGTCTTTGATTGGTTGGTGATTTTTTAAAATGACTTGTAAGGTAGAGAATGAGAAAATTGTGGGAAATCATTTAAGAAGTCTGGAAAAGAACCATATAACCCACAGAGAGGAAAAGGGGCTTCAAGTTTCAATCCTCTGACCTTTCTTACATGCATCAACAGAAAGGTTTGATGAGGGTTTTGTTTCTTTAGAAAAGTTGATGCATTAGAGCCTTCTCTGAATATCTTTTTCCTGAAGAAGGCTCTTCCTCTTATAGATACATATACAAATATACATATATAGTTTTGTTCCTCTTCTGGGTTAGAATAGATATGATCAGGTTGTGGGTATCTGGCCTGCAATTAGTAGAGCTATTTGTGAGCTCTTTGGTTCATTTGGTATATGGATTTTACATATTCAGCACAGCTGTGGCTGGGGATCTTTCTCAGGCCTTGAATGAATATCGTTTCAACTCAAATGTGATTACTCCGGTCAAAGAAGAAGGGTCAACAAATACTGATGATTTGCCTCCTATAGTTTTAGTTCATGGGATCTTTGGATTTGGCAAAGGGGTATGCTACAATCTTGAATTTCCCCAAATCTTATTCATTTATCTTTCATTTGGCACACATTTAGATGATTTCTGGCTCAATTTTTGTTTATTCTGATGGGTTTCCAGAGATTGGGGGGTTTATCGTATTTTGCGGGGGCAGAGAAGAAGGATGAGAGGGTTCTTGTGCCGGATTTAGGTTCATTAACTAGCATATATGATAGGTAGGTGGTTGAAGGTCAAATGGCTGAGGTTCATTTTACTCAAGGCCCTTTTGTTTCCAATATTTCTGTTTCTTTTTCTGTCTTTCAGATTTTGTGAAACATTTTTTTTTTTAGGGCTCGTGAATTGTTCTATTATTTGAAAGGGGGACAAGTTGATTATGGTGAGGAGCATAGCAAGGCTTGTGGGCACTCTCAATTTGGAAGAATTTATGAACAAGGTTGGTTGATTAACCTTGATCAAACAATCCCCATTTGGTTTTATGATTTGTTGAAACAGCCCCCATTATATGTGTTTTACTTGAATTGTATTGTTTTTAGAGAAGGCTTATATTTGATTTAATTCAATTGGGATTCAGGGCATTATCCTCAATGGGATGAGGATCATCCTCTTCACTTTGTGGGGCATTCGGCTGGAGCACAGGTTGTTCGGGTTTTGCAGCAAATGCTTGCTGATAAGGTATGTTTTATTTTTCCTTCTCAATAATCAATCACAAATGAAGTTTTAAATCTCCCTTATAAATGGATAAGTAGTGGTGGGTAAACCATTTCAGGCTTTTGGAGGGTATGAGGACACTTCAGAGAATTGGGTATTAAGCATAACATCATTATCTGGAGCTTTCAATGGAACAACCAGGGCATATTTGGATGGGATGCAGTAAGTTCTAACTCAATCTAACTTCTTTTTGGCAGTTGTTTTGAAACCTGAAAGTAAATTTAGCAGTTGTTTTGAAACCTGAAAGTAAATTTAGCGATTTTCAATCTAATCAATACACGGTAGAGATAGAGAATTACTAAATTATAGGGTCTTGAGGAGAGAAATTTTTAGGTGATTTTTAATTCGGGATGATAGATATTAGGAAATCTGCCAGAAGACTGCAGAATTGATATGAAGTGCCAGAGTTGTAATATACTAACATGTAGAAAAAGTGTTATTCTAACTTCTGTTACTTGGACTTGGGTACGGGTATGTATCTAGGTGTCGGATTCAACTATTTCTCATTTCAAGGACACGGGGACATGGCAAAATATTCAAATTTGTTTTTATTTTTTGTGTATTTTCGTACATAAAATGGTACCTTAGGGTTCTATTTTATCGATAATAATTAATAAGAGAGGTTTATGTATACTTCCATGATAAACTTGAATTACAATTAGGTTTTCCATAGAAGTGTCTTACTAAACTTATCGGACACATATCCCACACCCTTATCCGAGTGTCGAGTGTCCGACGTGGGTACTTTATACCATTAGAGAGTCTGCGTAACATAGAATTTCTAACTTCCTATGCATATTTTGGATCTTTTGTATTTGTTGACTTAAACCTGGAAATTTTGACAAACTTGCCACTTTCTATTACTTACATTTCGTGCCAAATAATATGTTACAGGCCAGAAGACAGTCGAAGCATGAAACCTATTTGTCTGCTTCAGCTGTTGCGCTTAGGAGTAATAGTTTACGATTGGTTAGACATCCGCTGGATAAAGGCTTATTACAACTTTGGGTTTGATCACTACAACATGTCTTGGAAGAATATTGGTGTTTGGGGTCTCGCCGATTGCCTTATGGGAAATACAGGTCCTTTTGCTTCAGGTGATTGGATCCTTCCGGATCTGACAATTCAAGGGTCCATGAGATTGAACAGTCATCTACGTACATTCCCAGATACATTCTATTTCAGCTATGCCACAAAGAGAACTACAAGAATTGCGGGTATCACCGTCCCTTCTGGCATACTTCGAACTCACCCTTTGCTTTTCATAAGAGTCTTGCAGATGAGCCAGTGGACTCATCCTCCTGATGCTGCACCACCTTACAAAGGCTATAGGTTTGTTCTTTTTGGCTACTTATTGCTCTGTTGACTTTGGGCAGTGTTAGATTTGCTAAAAAAATACTAGAAAAAAGTAAACTTTTGGTGCAATTATTGTTTATTGAGAGCATTGGCCCTGTTCCATTGGGAAGCCAGAAGCCAAAGAATGAACATTCCGTTCGTTTCCATTATGGTTCCTTGAGCAAACATTACCCTAGTCTTTATATAACTTGTAATCACATCCGTGCGGCTTGTCTGATGTTCTATTTACTCAGAGAAACTCTTAGAAGCTGCACTTTGCTTAGCATTCAAGCCATTCCAAAATCTACGTGGTTAGGAAAATTGATCAAAATTGAACATACCCAGATCAAGTTTAGTATCGTTTCTGGATTACACCAAGTCACTAAGACACTAAGAGTGTTGAGATATCTTATACTTCTGGTTTTGCGCCAGAAAGTTGTAAATTAAGATATTTGGTCTTGTATTTAACTGGTGTTTTACCGATTGACACCACATTGTCTCAAGGGAAAACTGTTGTCACTCATGTTTCATGTAAATACACGAGCAGGGATGAAGATTGGTGGGACAATGATGGAGCACTGAACACTGTTTCAATGACGCACCCTCGTTTGCCAGTTGAACATCCAAGCCAGCTTGTGGTGAAGGATTCTGATTGCCAGCCTACGCAACCAGGCATCTGGTTTGTGACAATTCTAACTTTCCTTTGTTACTCTTGCCTTAACAATCAAATGCGTAGTTAGTGTGCATGTTCACATTTGGACAAATTATGGTTGCAATCACGTTTTTTCCACAGTACCACTGATTGATGATTACTTGTCCAAAATAACTAAATAAATGAGTAAAGCAATCACTTTAGCAACAAACTTTACGTTCCAAAACTTAAGCTTTTGAGATTGAATCATTCTCAAGCCAACTCGAAATTGTGATCTACTCAACTAAATTCCTTTTCTGTATTTTGAACAAGTTAGTGTCTCGCAACCAGCCAGAAGTTTGGCTGTTATATTTTGGCAACATTTTTCATGCTGGTGCCACGAAGGAAAATGATCCTTATCAAATCATGCTGTTGTGTTGTAAAGGAAAAATGACATGTTCAGGTGTAGCATCTTGTTTTTAGAGGAAACTAAATCAAATTACTCTTCCTATCACCATGTTGTTGGTGATGATGATAATGATGATGATGGGATGACTTTCACAAAAATTGTTTGCTGTTGGAACTTGGGGATCCTGAGATCACTTCCATAACATTCTGTTATGAAATGTTGGTGTAGTTCTCCTTCAAACCAATCTGGAAGCTTCTCAGAAGTTTCAAATGCAATATCGTACAAAATTATATTTAGAAGTGCTATATAATGTTACCTTGACTAATAACAAACTAAAAGTAGGGTAATTACTCCTTATAAGTACTGTATTTTCTTGCAATTGTTGGATTAACAGTTTGAAACTCTCATTTTGCACAGAATATCTTTTGATACTAAACTCACATTGTTTTAGTTGAATAGAAAGTAAGTCTTTTGGAGCTTGGGGACTGAAACAAAATTGCTTTCCCTTGGGGCTACGAGATGCGAGGAATAACTGAAATTAAACAACTTCACCAAGTGTCATAATAATCTCGTCCAAAGTGGTTGTCTGGCTGTCTGCTATGTAGCACGGACACTTCGTCGTAGTCACATACTCGGTGTCGGGCACTTGTCCGATACTCCATTTCGAAGTGTCCTATTTTTTCTACATGCTTTCCGTTTGGACACTCTGGGGACACTTTAAAAAATGCTTCGGACACTCTTGGAATCTCGTAAAACAAGTCGAGGATAAACGTAATAGTAGAATCTAATTGAAACTTCAGGAAGTCGTACTTTTTGTATGACGGATGACGGTTTATTGGTTAGAAAGACACATAAATGATGAAATGATTTTCGTTGAAAGACTTTGGTGAATGTATAATGTTGAATATAATTTAAGGTATATGCGGTGTTGCATATTTATAATTAGAGCCTTGTTGGTTTTAGTTTTTATTTATATAATAGTATACATATATGTTTTTTCAAATGTATCCCCTAACGAATTTTTTGAAATTAACATGTCAGTGTCACGTCACGTGTCTGTCTGACTGTCGGTGCTAAATTGGTCGTCTGTGTAATACATCCACTGACACGACAGCTACTTCAAATGCACTCTTTCTAGTTCGAAGATAATTTATGGATAGAATTAACTTCATTCTGTGCTTAATTTCCTTGGTATCAACATATCTGGTTGCATTCATCACTCCATGAAAATCAAAGCTATACTCAGAATCACAGATGGCGTAGTTATATCTGGTTGCCTTCAGGCTTCTGGCCATTTCTATCAACTGTTAGAGCTACAAAACCAAGTGGATTCAGATAGTTTGTGAGAAAAAGAGGCATGAAATTGTTCATAACACGAAGTGGATATAGAGACTCGCGTATGGTCAATTTTTGAGGTTGCTTGAAGCATATTATTAAGTTGTTCTTGAGATGGTCATATGAGAAGACTTGATCTCCATTTTCTGCAACTGAGAAGAGTGTTACAGGTAGAATTCTACATGCTAATGAAGGGTTTTTTTTTTTTGGGCTTCCGATTGCAGGTACTACAAGATTGTGGAAGGTGATCACATACTCTTCATTATAAATCGAGAAAGAGCCGGAGTTCAATTTGATTTGATATACGACAGCATCTTCGAACGCTGCAGAAAACATGTTTTTAGAAAGACTCCAACACTACCAAGCCAATAGTAGAAATTCTTCCTTCTTGTAGTACATTACATTATAGCTAGCTAGATGAAAGAAAACAGAGAGAAAAGAAGCTGTTGCTCAGCTATTGATGTTGTTATTTTTTTTGTTCTCTGTGTTCCTTATAATGTAAATGTAATAGCCTTCTTGTCTTCTATTTTTTCCGCCAAAAACTCCTTCCGAACAAAATTCTCAAAGGCGTACCTATACACATACACCAATTTATCACTGCGTTGTAAGGGCCGCCTATAAAACGGTGGTATGTTGAGAACAAAGAGGCGGAAATGACTAAAAACAAGTCACATGACTAAAAACAAGTCACATGTACTATCAGATAGCAGCACATGATTTTATCATTTGTCCCACATGCAATTCACAAGACGCAGACAAATGATCATTTGTATCTCTGTGTTTCTGGTAATTTGGAACATAAATCATGTGTCTCTGACTAAGCAAGTAAGCATGTTTCCTAGGTGAAAAATCCATAACAACAATCATTGATTCATATAATTAAAAAAAGAAATGGAAGAAAAAGAGAGATCTACTAATGATGGTGTTACATAATGTATTTGTGACAGAGATCATGGATAATGATTTTAATATTGTAAAAATTGGTATTTCACACATTGCTAACCACTTCGGTAACACACATCAGACACGCCGGCCTACTAGGCGGCTACAAAAGTTCAAAATTAGCTTAGGTTTTTTTTGGTTTTTTTTTTAAAAAATTATTATTATATCAATTTTTAATAGGAGATAGAAGAAACCCCGCAAATAATTTCATCAATGGAGGTCAAGAGCTATGTTACGGGAGAATGCTTATACCCTAGCGATCCAAACTGAGCCCCAAAGTTATTCTAAAAAATCAGCTTATTAAAGCAAAAAACTGAAGAGGATGGAATTTTTGTGGGAAAAATGTAAAAAAATTATCTTAATCAGACATCGATAGGTATCAAACACTAAAAAATATGAGTTTATATATATAAATTTTCTAGTAAGGACCTCCCATAAAAAAGAAAAAATGTAATTTTTTCACGTTAAAAATTGTTTTTGGGAAATCCGAACCGTCTAATGTGTTCAAAAGGTGTTTTCAAGGGTCCACGCGAAAAATCTTCAAAAACAAATACCGGGAAGGGCTTGATCCAAACAATTTTTTGCAAAAACTGTAAATATATATATTCGATCAGCTATTATCCAAACGATAAAATCAAGATTTGATACAATCAAGATTTGATAAAATCAACACTTGTTTTTATCAAATAAGAAAGAGATTTGATTAATAAATCTACAAATTTTTGCATTCAAAAATCTTAGATTTTATCAAACCTATTCCTCATTTGATAAAATCAAGTGTTGATTTTATCAAATCTTGATTTTATCGTTTGGGAAACAAGGATTTTTTTTTACTAATTGCTCTTCTCAACAAGTCGTACAACACCTATCGTTCAGATCAATGGGTTAC
The DNA here is from genome assembly GCA_963854785.1 of Vaccinium vitis-idaea. Classification (NCBI taxonomy): domain Eukaryota; kingdom Viridiplantae; phylum Streptophyta; class Magnoliopsida; order Ericales; family Ericaceae; genus Vaccinium; species Vaccinium vitis-idaea. Next base: position 14,840,064 of record OY978221.1, read on the forward strand.
CGAGCGCACAATTGTATTAACTTATCTTGAAAATTCTTTGGAAGTACAAGGTCATGAATTCTGAATAAAAGTAGATGAATTAGATCAATTATGTAAAAATATTCGATGGGCCTAATTTTCTCAAAACTATCATACAATCTGGAATAACTTTCCCCAAAGAGTAGCCCCTCTTCCTTCTCTCTATTTGGAGAAATTCGAGTGCAGGTCTACCACACAGTAATGTCATATTTATCAAAATGTGATGTGGTCCTCCATAAAATGATAACATTCTTACCAATAAGTGATGTGATTCTGTGGACTTCACCCATTTTCCATCAATCAGAAAGAGGGTCTTGTTCACCCTCATTAGGTGAGGGTGAACAAATTTGCACTCAAATTATTCGATGTTCTTGGGAGAGCACGAATTTGAACCACACAAATGTGTGAGTTTCCACTCTTGAGTGTTTCAGATTTGTGCTCAACCTTGCCCAAGGATAATAAATAACACCTCCTCTAATAGTAGGACTAAACAGTACAATAAAGGGCTTGTGGGGTGGTGAACTGGTGATGATCCTGAGGGTAAACTTTCGCCTGACCTTTGGTTCGCCTGAGAACCTTGCTTAATCTTCACAAGGAACAACACTATTAGCGTCTTAATCGGTAAGTGGTTCGATCAGAAAGGGACTCCAACGGTCTAGTAAGTGGAGGCTATGGAGGAGCAAGTACCGTAGAAATATTGAGAGAGATGAGCGGCGTACCATTTAAAACCTGTTTGTTTGGGGATAAGAGGGTGAGATAAGGCTGGGGCTCCTTATCCAGTGTTCGGTTCGCTTTTGGCACACGGATAAGCTAAGGCTCCTATCCCATCCCACACCCAGGGGGTGGAGCCACATGGAGACAAGAGGGGTCAGTTGACCCCCCTGACCCCCAAATTTCTCTAGGGATTTTACTAGTATACCTCACAAAATTGCTAATTGACCCCTCTTTGATTTTGTTTTTTACCCCCCCTGAACCAAAATCCTTGCACCCCCCTGAACGCGTCTAATTCTTGCCCCCCCTGAACCAAAATCCTGGCTCCGCCCCTGCCCACACCCCATCGCTAACTTATCTAGGTGTGCCCCCAAAGACTCTCCATTTCTTTTTCATTCTCATTACAAGGATTATATATGGAAAACTAAGTAATTTCTCACATAATTCTTTATCTACCCACTCTTATCCACTCATATCAACTACTACTTCTTAGCTAATTCTCCATTTGTCACTAATCACCCCTTGTACCATATCTACTTTTTATTCACCTTCATTGCTTATCCCACCAAACCTTATTTGCCCAACAAACAAGTCGCTAGGGTTGATGGTTGTACCTTTATATAGCATTCTCCCGACTTAACCTCTAAGTTAGCACGAGTTTGGCATGTACGGCAACCAACTCGGGGGCTGGCTCTGACCTTTATGAGGCCTTAAGCCAACTTTTCTAAACAGAACCCTCAATCTACTTTGTCTAATTAAAAATAGGAAAATTTTTAGAATAACCACCCCAAAAAAAAAAAAAAAAAAAACCTTTGACCTTGATGTCTAATAAACTCCCAAACTTTAAAAAAGAAAATAATTTTATCTAAAGTTTTTCTTTTGTTAGTCAAATAAACCCCTACTGTCTCAATCTGTCAATTTTTTTTTTTTTTTTTGTCATTCTTCATTCCTAATTTATTACATGGGGGAAGGGGAATGAGACTTGATCCCGAGATGCAATGTGGGGTATTCAAGAGTTCTATCGCATGAGCTAGCCACCACTTACTCTCAATTTGTCAAACTACTAACGGTTTTGTTGACTTAGGGTATATTCCGCTAAGGGAGTTTTTAGAATAATCTGGCTTTCAACGGTTTTTTACGAGATGTATTGTGAGAGAATAACCTGTCTTGGTTTAGCTCAAGGTTGGCTCTGCGGTGCTGACATATGTAGCGAGTTGGTTAAGAGCATGTGCATGAATTGTCTCTCGTGAATTATGCGAGTTGCCCCGCCAGGATCCAGGTTATGGAATATTGCGAGCCCACCTGTAGTTGTTTGGATCATTACATTCAAACCTACGTCACTGTTCGGATCCTGATGAACCGTTCGGCTTGGCCTAGCGAGTAAGCCCCTGAAGAGTTGATCCACGTGAACCTTATGGCCCGTTTGGTTCGGTTCACTCCGAACCTCACATTGTTTGGCCCACCACAAGGCCCTTATGGATAACTAAAACTGTCTGGCTGTTATATATTGTTGATAACTTCAATGTCGTCAAAAGTCACATGGACCGAATATCGTTTGATAGAATTGTCATATTGGATTGAAACGCATTTATCTTAAGATCAATGTTTTGAATTCACATTAAACGATGACCAAATTCATTTGATTTTTAGCATAATTTTCGTTATCAATAAGCTCTAAAGGTAAAGTTTCGAACTTTCGAGTACGAAAGTATATGCTTTCTGGGCCCACAAATGTGCTTAACTGGACTCAAAAATTAGATAACAATCTTTTCAAGAAAATGTAATCCTATTTAATTGCTTCATGTTGTAAATATTGGAACAAATTATTGGGATCGAAATGCCCTGTAATTATTATCTCCACAAACCACAAAAATGGATGTGATGCGATGACACATCAATACTATCTTATCTCTTACATCCAAATTAACCTTATCCTAATTAATTAATGCTAATCATTAATTTACATTCCTAGTTAATTGGATTTTCTCGACATTATCTAAAATAAATCTACCTCTAGTAATCACTTACCAAAAATGATGTAGTGTTAGTGGTGGATAACCCTATCTGAATTAGCAAATTCATGATAAGGGCCGGATTGCCTTAGTCTCACCAGTTGTCATACTAATCACTAAATCCATTCACATAATGTAATTACTTCCTTCCTATTTTAGGAAGGATTTTTTATCAGATTCATTGAAGTATTACACAGGGGACATAACAATGACCCATTAATGAGAAAGAATCTGCCTAAGAAAATACAAAAAAAAAAAAAAAAATGGCAAATCCATTCACATAATGTACATATACAGTTTTTATGAAAAACTGATTAGATCAAGCCCTTTCCGGTATTTTTTTTTGGATGATTTCTAGAGGAGACCCGTAAAAACACGTTTTAAACACATTGGACGGTTTGGATCATGCAAAAATATGTTTTAAAACCTTCAAAATACCAAAAAACTCCCAGTCCGAGATCTTTGACCGGATAATTGCCGTATATATAATTCTTGCTCTCTCCCTATATATACCTCTCATAAATAGGACCCATTAACATCGAACTGATATTCTCGCAGCCAGATTCGAGAAGCACAAGTGTAGAGAGAGAGAGAGAGAGAAAGAAGATGTGTGGGACAGAGAAGGCGGCTCTAGTTGACAAATGCTCCTTGTCCTCAACTGCCAAGGAGAATGGCACCAGGACGACCCTTTCTTCCGATGCTGTCATCAATCTCGACCAGTAAACTCTCTTTCCCTCTCTCTAGTATTTTTCCTAACCTATCGATATCGGTGATACAGTCACGTATCAACGATCGTAGCACATCGATATCGGAGATACAGCCACGTATCAACGACATCTAACAATGTCGGTCGATACAGATATTATTTCTCAATCCTTTTTGTTTTGATTTTTGTTTTATGTTGAGTGGTAACATGAAAAATGTTGGTAATAAGAATTTAATTATACGTTGGCGAGCAGCGGTGATCCAATGGCGTACGAGCCTTACTGGAGAGAAATGGGCGACAAGTGTACGGTTGTGATACCGGGCTGTCAATCGCTGAGCTATTTCGCGAACAAGGACAACCTGTGTTGGTTTTTGGAGCCAGAATTGGAGGAAGAAATTAAGAGGTTGCACCGTGTGGTGGGGAATGCGGCGGTGGAAGACCACCATGTGGTGGTGGGTACTGGTTCAACTCAGCTCATTCAGGCTGCACTCTACGCTCTCTCTCCTCCTGATGAGTCCGAGTCTACCAGTGTGGTCTCTGCTGCTCCGTACTACTCGGTGAGTTAGTCATTCTTTTACTTCTTTTACCGAGTGCGAATGTAATTTGATCGTATGCTCCCCATAATAAGAATACCCTTGAGTTGCACAGTGCACACCAGGAGATCATGAATTAAGAAATTGCTGAATTGAATGAAATTGCTGAATGAATGAATTCTACCATCAATCTCACATTATGGGAAAGTAGTTACAATAGCACTATATTAACTCCTATACGTCCAGGTTCGTTGAATCCAAGTAGGACCTGTTCGGTTGCCTCGAGAGACCCTCCGAATGACTACTTCATTCACACAAAAATTCAAGAAATTTCCAACACTGAGTCACATACAACTTATGTTACTTGATTATGTATATTGAATAAGATTTTGTTAAAAAAGATTATGTATATTGACTAAGTGTGCTTGCCCTAGTCGTCCGTTCCTAGTGCAACAACGTGCATGCACGCAGTTACTCAATCTGTTCCAGACATCTGGTTATCTAAAAAAAAAAAAAAAACGTGCATGCTCGTAGTCCAAATCCTCACGATAACTTGGTAGCACCCAGTAACAGAGCCATGATTTTACATTAGTGATGAGGAACATGTATACTAAAACTAATGAAAAGATGGACTATAATCATGAGAACATTTGTTGACTTTAAATAAATATCAAAATAACATACTAAAAACTATAATAAAAAATGTGTCATATTCACGTATCACATCCTGTGAACGCCGATTCTTGACACGCTACTTTTATTTCTTTGATTTGCTATTAGGTTTCTTCCTTTCTGTCTTGATCTAACACCATAATATTACAACATTTTGTATAGAAAAACAAGGTCTAATCAATAGGAACTCAAACCCGGGTAGTTTAGTTTGCTTGGAGGTGGTTCTAGAAATCTGACTGTTCCAATTCCTGAATTCAGTCGGGAATTGACTTAGGTCAATTTTTAAGTCGATAATTAATGTATCGTAAGATAATGATCTGTCTCGTAAAACATAATAAGTTAGTTTTCAATTTAAGCAAGAAATTGGAACAAGGTTCACAAATTGACTTAAAAATTTACCCATTACGCTTTACAAGATATGTTATTCTTCACAAATCACAATACATCAACTAAAATAAAATAGTCAACTGAATCAGTTGCTGACTTAAGTTAGGTTTTGAAACAAGACCTTATATATCACATCAATGATTTCGTTTTGAATTTTATCAGTAATGCTAAGTACACACACTTGTGTGTGTGGAGCCCACACACTTGTGTGTGTGTTTGGGTTAATTTTGGGTACAAAATTCTTGGTATGTATCAACACCCGAATTTTATTATGTTTGACTAGAGGAGCTTTCTAATGATATAGACCATGATGAGCTAGGGTCTTAACGAAGTCAACTGGACAAAGCAATGGATTCAAATGCATGTTGTGCGACCAACCGTGTCCGGCGCTGTGTCTTTGTTTAATTGTACCCAACAGTAGATATATAAAAAAAAAGGCCACATTCACCGTCTTTGGTTTGTTTGCTGATCAAATTTAACGCAAGAAGGAATATGGAACGTGAGTGCCTGACAAACGTACTCTTAAATCAGACCCATATTCTCAATTAAACCCACCCCCTAAAAACAAAACACATACATGCATGAACGTGTTCCTATAATTTCTGTCTCCGGAAGAATAGACATCAAAGGAGAGTTGAATTAAGGAGCATGCATCTATAGAATCTTGATTTGACCCCCAGCTCAAAACCAGGTGTTTTTAGCTTTGCGAAAAGATCGCTTGTTGTTACAATTTGAGGGATGCACCCCATACGTTGTAGCGTCTACGTGACACCGACGGGCTACACCACCACTTGATAAAACATTTAAATTCATATAGTACGTGTGATTCGTGCATATAAAATGTCACGTCAAATGATATTCACAATATATAATTATCATCTGTTCATAAAAAGCGTCGATGTAACTGGAAATTTCCGTCAAACCGGATAAGTTCTAACTTGAAACACGATTCTCCCTAGTCTTTCTTGTTTCTTAATTTCATCGCGATAGTGCCATACAACTATAATCTTCTAACATATCCTTTTGCAGTTATTTTACTTCAAACTAAAATAACCATATGTACGCTTACAATGTTCAGAGATATCATGGCCGCGTCATTGAAAAGTTGTATCAACAAAATTTTTGGAATAAACGATTTACTAAGATGACAGGTTAATTTCCTCGTACTTTCTCTGCAGTGCTATCAAGAAGCGGCTGACTTTTTGCGGTCAGGGCTGTATAAGTGGGCAGGTGATGCCCGCGCTTTCGACAAGGACGGACCTTATATAGAGTTCGTGACCTCGCCGAACAACCCGGATGGCAGCATCCGAGAAGCCATAGTCAAACGAGGCCAAGGAAAGCCTGTGCATGACCTGGCCTACTACTGGCCCCAATACACTCCCATCACTTGCTGTGCCCATTTTGATGTTATGCTCTTCACTGCTTCCAAATGCACTGGCCATGCTGGTTCTCGCATTGGGTATGTGCCTCTGTTTCTCATTCTAAATATGTATGTCTATCGAGAAGTTAAGGAATCGAGAGCAAATGCGATGGAGGAGGGAAGGGATTTTGGTTAGTAAAATAGTAGAGATTTCGGATAAAGAAGAAGCATCTAGAAAAAACGAACGTAGGATTGTTGCGGCGTCGTGTATTTTTTCTTGTCAAATCAATAGCTTTTTCTGGGAAGGTTAGCTGAAGTGCATCTCCTTCCATAGCTCCATTAATTGAAACTGATTCCTGGCTTTATTTATTTCTCCTCCAGATGGGCTCTTGTGAAGGACAAAGATGTGGCAATAAAGATGACAAAATTCATTGAGATCAGCACAATTGGGGTTTCAAAAGAATCCCAACTCCGATCTGCAAAGATCTTGGGAGTCATTTCTGATAGCTGCCTTCATCCCGGCTCAAACAACTTCTTCGAATACGGTCATCGTATAATGGCTGAACGATGGGGAAAGCTAAAAGAAGTGGTGGGGAGCGGCAAAATCTTCTCCCTGCCAGAGTACCCAACAGAATACTGCCTCTTTACTGGAGAGTTCAGCGAAACACATCCCGGTAATGTTCATAGCAGATTCAGACCAGCTTAACAAGTCAGACAATATAACTGTACTAAATGTTCTAAATTTCTTGTTTTTTTGTTTTGTTTTCTGGAAACAGCATTTGCATGGATGAAGTGCAACAAGAATGTGGAGGACTTTGAGAAGTTTCTCAGAGGACAGAAGGTTCTAGCAAGAAGCGGGAGGCGCTTCGGGAGCGATCCAAATTATGTCAGGCTTAGTATGCTGAGTAGGGAAGAGGAATTTGAGATCTTTCTGCATAGGTTGTTGGCTATCCAAGGAACTAGCAATTGAAATTCATTCTATTTATTAGGACACCATATTTTTTTGAACAATATCAGAACACAATTTTGAATTCAAATGTTTTTATTCTTTTCCATGTGATGCAAGACATGAACCAATAATGCTTGTAGTAATGCTTGCACATAGCCAGTCATTACTCCAGTTTCTAGTGTTACCATCAAATTCCAAACCTGTCCACACATTTCAAACCAACCAAACAAGTGAAAGAATTAGCTTATTGTGAAAGAATTGTGCTAATAATGATGAAACTGGTGATTGTGAGAAAATGATTGTAAATAATATTTCTGTTTTTTGATGAATGGATATTTTCTCACCAGAAGCTTATAATGAGGAAATTAGAGTATCAATCGTAGCAGGTTTGTTTCGCCTCAACTTTCTAACGATGAAGTTGGAGTTGAGACAAAATTGTTTGTCACCATTATATTTTTATAACTCGTAGAAATAATTTATTGTGACAAATGTTTACCAAATGGAAACAGAATAATTACTTATTGTGACAATATTTTGTCACTGCTATTGAAATTTTTTTGTGAGAAACTCTTTTTGTCACCATAACTTTTGATTTTTTGTTATGAGTTTGAGATTTTGTTACGACAAACTTATTACTATGGGCCAGTTGTGACAAAGGGCGAGAAAAATCCTTTGTCCCCATAACTTTGTTGTCATGAAAAACTAATATATAGTGATGAAAACTTTCAAAGCAAAATAAAAAATTTGTGGTCACGCGGTATCCATGATACTAGTGTCGCTGGCCAAGGAGATGATTTCTTTTTGTATATAATTTCCACTGGCTATATGTCTAAATCTAGCCGTATCATTGCACCTCTCTCCTTAAAAAAAGCATGAACGACGCTTGATATATAACTTGTCTCCTACCTTCTAGATTTCAGTTGATTTGTTTTTTTGTTTTGACGATCGAATGATCAGATATCAAACACAATGGCTGCTCTGGTTAGTGGCAGGTGTTAGCTCTAGATAAACGAGCTCAAAGATTTCAAGTAGTTTTTTTAAAGGAACTGGCTTGTTAGCCGTTTGTCGACATACTAAAGTTCCCCTGCATTCCGCCTCTTTCGGCTACTTGCTGGGCCCAAATTAACAGCGGCTTTGTTCATATTGTAGAATCTCTTCTTTTTTTGGTAAAATCTCAGCTTTATTCCATAGGTTTATTTTTTTTCCCGGTGACATATAGGAATTTGAGAACCCAGCTAGGATAGATAGATCCTGGATGCTAAAGGACCAAAGGTCAAAAGACTGCAAGGATGGGGTTGAAAGTTTTTTAAACTTTGCTATTATCCATGCAAAAGATCTCCATTCTATTCGATTCCCATGTATAGTGTGCGGGAACTTGAAAAAGCAACCTCTTCGTGAGATAAAAAATCATCTTTTTGTTAAGGGTGTTGGTCAAAGTTATCAAACATGGACATGGCACGAAGAACCGGCTACCAATGCTACATCACGACCATTCGTTAATGAACAAGAATTTTTTCATCAAAAAGTTCAAACAGATTCACTGAATGTTACACCAGACGTAGTAGAAATGATTGAAGCTGCATACAATGACTACACAACCAATCCTGATAAGTTTAAGAAACTACTTGAAGATGTAGAAAAACCATTGTATCCTGGTTGCACAAAGTATATGAAGTTATCTGCGTTGGTCAATTTTTTTATTTTCAAAGTTGCAAGTCAGGTATCTAATTTGTGGGTTTTCAAATATGCTTAAGATGTTTGGTGACATGCTACCGATATATAAGTAATGAACTACCATTATCTATATATGAGGCGGGTAAGACCTTGGCTGCATTGGGAATAGAATATAAGAAAATACATGCTTGTCCCTTTGATTGTGTACTCTATAGAAAGGAGCTAGTTGAAAGATGTGCATGTCCGAGGTGTCAAACACCAAGATGGAAGTTGAAAAAAAAATTCAACTGAAGTTAGAGCTAGTGTGCCTGCTAAAGTTTTATCGTATTTTCACTTATTCCGAGGTTCTGAAAGATGTATAATGCTATAGAAACAGTAGAGAAGTTGACATGGCATGCTAATGAAAGAGATCTGATGGCTTACTACGTCACCCAGCAGACACCCCATCTTGGGAAGTTAGTGGACAACATGTGGCCAGATTTCACTGTAAAGCCAAGAAACCTTCGCTTTGCTCTTTCTGCTGACAGAATAAATGCGCACCGTTCCCATAGCAGTAGGTATACCAGTTGGCCAGTTATACTTGTCACCTATAATCTTCTGTCGTGGTTGTGCATGAAAAGGAAATTCACGATTTTAACATTGTTGATATCTAGTTCAAAACAACATGGTAATGACATTGACGTTTATTTGGCACCATTGATTGATGATTTGAAAATATTATGGGAGGTAGGCGTTGAAGCATACGATGCTTGCCGGCAGAAAATTTTAGCTTGAAGGCTGTACTGTTATGGACAATTAATGATTTACCCGCTTTTGAAAATTTGAGCGATTGCAAGGTGAAGGGCTATAATGCATGTCCAATTTGTGGCAAGCAAACTTGTTCTCATAGATTGAAACATGGTGGGAAGATTATATATTAGAGGTCATAGAAGATTTCTTTCACCCCATCATCCATATCGAAAGCAAAAAAAGGCTTTTAATGGAGAGCAAGAAAACAGAGAACCCCCAGTACCATTAAGTGGAGAGGAGGTATTATGTAAGGTTAAAGGGATTGAAACAGTATGGTAAAAGAAAAACAAAACACATAGGTCACGAGACAGTGCTGGTACATATTGTCGAAAAAAAAGTCTTTTTTTTTATTATCTTGAATTAGGGCAGGCCTAGGCCCAAGGCCCAGGGCTGATTTTTAGGGCACTCCAACATTTTTAAAAAATGGGCTAGACTAGGACTCTTTTTTGACCCAAATAAAAAAAAAACCAATATTAGTTACAAAATGGCCTAAACCATTGTGGCCCAATCTAAAAAAAAAGGCCCAATATGAGTTACAAAAGGTCCTAAACCTGATTAAAAAAAAAATTGAATATAAAGATGAAGATCATCTTTATTCGTTAAAAAAAAGGAACGATACTCTCATAAACAGGCGATAAGGCGAGAAAGAGAGAGAAGAGGAAGAAGGCTAGAAGGGAATCCGATGTCTATCCGTTGTCCATAGCCATCTGTTCGAATCGCTGTCGTGACGTCGTTAAAACTAGTAAGCCACTCGGCTCTCCTATATATATATATAGGATCATGATCTCCTAAGGGATCCCTTATTAAAAATTTGGTGCAGACCTAGCCTTTTTTCAACTTTCCGGATCAAATTTTGACGATCCGAACAGTTCAATGTTTTTAAAATGCATTTTCCAAGGTCCACGTGGGAAATCTTAAAAAAAAATACCCGGAAAGGCTTGATCCAAACAGTTTTCGATAAAACTGTACATATGTACAGTTTTAATCGAAAACTGTACATATGTACAGTTTTATCGAAAACTGTTTGGATCAAGCCTTTCCGGGTATTTTCTTTTTGACGAATCTTCACGTAGTCCCTTAAAAACGCATTTTAAAAACATTGGGCGGTTCGGATCATCAAAATTTGATCCGGAAAGGTGAGGTCCGCACCAATTTTTAATAAGGGATCCCTTAGGAGATCATGATCTAACCTATATATATATATATATATATATATATATATATATATACAATACACTTCCAGTCCGGGCGACTGGATTTTTGTAAAATCCGGACCTCTAATCTTGGCCGTTGGATCTCATCCAACGGCTGTGGGAAGAAATGCAACTCGCGGGTCATGAGTCGGGTAAAACACGTTCGCGGGTCTTGGATTCGGGTCATATCCTCACACGGGTCGCTCCTCCTCTCATTTCACGTTCATAACACAGAGAGTAGAGAGAGAAGGCGATTCAGGCGATTCACGATCTCCGGACGACGAACCTCCATCTCCATCATCTCCAGGTCTCTCCTCTCTCTCTCTCTGTATCTCGAAAACCCTAGTTTTTCAAAAACCTCCATCTCCATCGATCAAACGAACAAACGAAGACGAACAAATAGCAGGTTCTCTCTCTCTCTCTCTCTCTCTCTCTCTCTCTCTCTCTCTCTCTCTCTCTCTCTCTCTCTCTCTCTCTTTACGTCGTTCGATTTCTCTGTGATTCGAACGAACCCTAGTTTTTCTTTTGTGTTGGAAGTAAATCGATTTCTCTGTGGTTCGTTGTTCGATTTCTCTCGCCCAACGTTTGTGTGTGGTAGTATGTTCTTGGGTATTAGTCTCTTGAATTTCATGGATTAGTGTTTTGAAAAACTAGGATTTTATTTATTTTTTTAAATTAGGGCTTCGGGTTTCGTTTTAAATCCTTCAAATTAACAAAAGTATTGGTCAATAAGATATGATCTGGTTGATAGACTTTGATTGATAGACATATCTATTTGAAGCAATAGTTTCGGTGATATGTGGATTCTCTTGCACTATAAGTGAAGTGAAAAGGTGGATGACTTGTTTTTGTGTCTAGTACTAAAATTCCTTGAGACATTGTTGTATACATGCAACCTTGATTGGGTTAGGTTTTGTTTGTTTCAGTGAATGCGTTTAATTTAGTCTGTTTATGTTTGATTTCTGAAATTCCTTGAGACATTTATGTTTGTGACAAGAAATTTGCAAGCTCTGTATACTAGCTAATGAAGACGTTAGGTGTAGTTGCGTGAGATTTCCATTTTGCTTGTCAATTCTGAACAAAGTAAATGTCAAAGTCATAAAAGACAGAGAGGCGGTGAATTCAAAGAAAAATCCTACTTGCTCTGTTTAGTTGTATTGTTTGTTGTATTGTTTTCAGTTATGGACTTATGGTCCTATGAATCTGAGTGTAAAATGGAAAATATTTTTAGCTATTTTTTTCCCAAATATTTGTAGCTATTTGGGTTTCTTGATATATAAAAAAATCAAGGTTTACACCGGGAGAACAGTAAGCAACGAGATGCGATTTAACTTGTTGATGTATCAATTATCCATTTATCTTCATCTTAATTCACAGTCACAGATTAGTGTACATAAATTGAGATGGAGGTGAAGAAAAAACCCAATGAATTCAGTTTTCTGTTATGTACCGAACTAAAGTCGGTTGTAAAGTTGGCTTGAAAAAGTTGGTTTGAACTGGCTCTAGACCACGTCAAGTGTTTATGTTCTTGTTATTAGGTTGATACATCTTGTGAAGGGTACTCGTTATGAAACTGTTTTTGGCCGTGGGTTACTTTAATCACATTTATGAAACTGGTGATGGTTCATATTATAGCACAGCTACTTGTTTCTTGCAGCTACTTACAAGGATACTTGCGGAGCTACGAATTTTGTGGCTCACTGGAAAAGACGCATGGGGTTGAGGCCAATGAAAATTAAGAATGTCACAGAGGTGGAGAGGACTAATGAACAAGCTGAGATCAATGGAGGAATGCATTAGAAAGCAACTTTGGCTTCAAGTTTAGAATATTTTACTTTTTTAACATTGTATTGAGAGAAGAATGTACTTGTATTGAGAGATCAATGGTGTAAGTAGGATTGAAACTTTCTTTGAGCATGTTTCAATATAGTACACGAGCTCAAGGGTTCCCAAATCCCAAGCGATGTGCTTCTTTCTTTCTTTCCCTTTTCCCACATAGTGTGCAGTCATAAACTAGGCACTGAACTTGTACACAATGCCTTATTGTTTCTTTGAACTTGTAATGAAATGAGCATAATTATGACAGTAGAGGCATGGCTGTTCCTTTTCTCTTTTTTTTGCCAAAACAGTATTCTCCATTTTCATGACCAAGTTGACATTATGCTCATGAAAAAGTCAAGGTTTCTCCATCATTAGAAGCTTGATCAGATCCTTGTCCGCAAAAATAGGTATTGATCTCACGTGTGCAGTCATCCTCTGTGTGTTTTCTAGAAAATTTTTGGCAGGATCCCTTTGTTTTTTGCCCTAGCCCGACGTCATAGCGTCTCAAAATACAGTCACGACAACATCAAATAGCAACAAAAAGAGCATATTCAAACCCCACAACAGAAGGCATATCATCCATTATATTGATAGTCATGAATACAAATTGTTTTACAAAATGGATTCAAGCCAAGACATCATCACATATACAAAATGGACTCAAGTCCAACTTCATTTTTTTGTTCCACTACAACTTCGTTTAGCAAATTTCAACACCGTAGCCCAATTGTCCTTGCTTTGCTTGTGTTGACCGCATTTTGTACTTCACCTAAGCTCTGGCACGAGAGAATCCAATGACTTATTCGCTACAAGCTTGCCAAGATTCATAGACACCGGGGGTCTTTGAGAGCATACTGGAGGACTCTTTGAGAGCACCAAGAGTCATAACACCTGGCATAGACTTCTTCCTCCGTCCCTGTTGATGGTGAAATGCAAAGCAGTTAAGTTCTGCAGTAAAAACTTCAAGGAGCAAAACCTATATTCTCACATTTTAATATGCAACAGAGCAAGCAAAAAAAAAAAACAACCTAAAAGGCTATCAAGCTACAACTTATTGCCTAACACTTCCATTCAGATAAACCTACAAGGCTTCCATTAACAAGAGCTTTCTATTTGTTGAGTTATAGGCCGGCCTACAACAGAACAAATGTAGGAAAACAAAATGCCCTAACTGATTCTAATTGAAGAGTTGGGCCGCCCATTGACAGCTTAATGATTAGAATCAAAATTGTTTCTAAAACTGATACAAAAATTAAGGAATTTTGTTATGAAATCTGGGAAAGTTTGTATTCACACCCCTAAGACTTAGAATCTAGATATACCAAAGAGCATGAATGGGTTCTTCCCACATATGTTATAGTACTAGACACACAAAAACAAGTCATCCACCTTTTCACTTCACTTATAGTGCGAGAGAATCCACATATCACCGAAACTATTGCTTCAAATATCAAATAGATATGTCCATCAATCAAAGTCTATCAACCAGATCATATCTTATTGACCAATACTTTTGTTAATTTGAAGGATTTAAAACGAAACCCGAAGCCCTAATTTAAAAAAATAAATAAAATCCTAGTTTTTCAAAACACTAATCCATGAAATTCAAGAGACTAA
>OY978221.1:15486071-15526071 GCA_963854785.1 Vaccinium vitis-idaea
GTTCTTTTTCAATAGTTTCAAGTATTGCTCTTTTCTATGAGACCGTTGTTTGACATTCGGATCTTTGTTCTCACGATCCATCATGTGTCTTATGTCCAAATATAATGAAAGGATTTTAAGGATAAAATTAACTAATTTAGATATTTGTTAAAAAAATTAATAAAGCACTGAAGAAAAGAAAAGTGACAAAGCAAGGGTTTTGCTAAAGGGTTCTTGTCGTTAGCATTATACATTACACGTGATTTTTCAACATTCGAAATTTATGAATGATATAAACACTGATATTCATGAACATAGTCATAGAATTAATTTTGCGTCGAAGAGCGAATGAGGAATTAAGATGTGGGAGTTTATTATTTTTGGTCTAGCATAAAACCTTGGTCAACTGAAGATGTGGGCAGTGTTCTTTGTCTGATATTCCTTGCAAACTAAGTTATACAATCATTCCCAGTTTTTTGTCTGGTACCATAAGTTCAATGCAAACGTTTGCGTTGGTCAAGTGAAGATGTGCATAGCACGGATATCATACTAAGAACACGTGCTATGATAATGGGTTGCGTTGAGGTTTCTTTAAAACTAAAATATATATATATATATATATATATATATATATATATATATATATATATATATATATACAGAACATATCCTGTGAGGGCTCCCTCACAAAAAAGGTGCGGGAAAACAGTTGTGAGCCGTTGGATCCTATGCCCTTCACGCGATCCAACGGCTCACAACCGTTTTCCCGCACTTTTTTTTGTGAGGGAGCCCTCATAGGAAACTTCTTGTATATATATATATATATATATATATAGGAAGGCGGTCTCCTAAGGGATCCCGCATACAAAATTTGGTGCGGGATTGGCCTTTTTTCAACTTTCCGGATCAAATTTTGACGATCCGAACCGCTCAATGTTTTTAAAATGCATTTTCCAAGGCCTACGCGGGAAATCTTCAAAAAAAAAAACCCGGAAGGGCTTGATCCAAACAGTTTTCGAAATGGTTAAATTTAAAAACAGTTTTATCGAAAACTGTTTGGATCAAGCCCTTCCGGGTATTTGTTTTTGAAGATTTCCCCCGTAGGCCTTGGAAAATGCATTTTAAAAACATTGAGCGGTTCGGATCGTCAAAATTTGATCCAGAAAGTTGAAAAAAGGCCAATCCCGCACCAAATTTTGTATGCGGGATCCCTTAGGAGACCGCCTTCCTATATATATATAATTAAAAATCTGACAGAAACCTCCAAGTTTATTTGACAAAAACCTCAAAGAAAAAATAGTTATTTGACAAAAACTTCAAAGAAAAAATATCTTTAGTCACTTTCTTATTTTTTTGTTTTAATTATCAAAAAACCCGTGCTAAAGAATTAAACGTTTGGACACAAAATACTGCCTTTGTCGGATAAACTTGGAGGTTTTTGTCAAATTTAATCTTTAATGCTTATTTGCTACATTTATCCAAATTAAACTTTTGCTAACAAAGTGTATTAGAAAACTTGTTTCAAATGGCTAGCTTAAATTAAATTTATCAGACAAAGATGGACATCTCGAAGAGAAAAGGATAGCATAGCACGGGTTCTCATCCAGATGAATTTTGTATCAAAGAGCGAATGAGGAATTAAAAAAACTGTAGTAAAGTAATCTTTACAAAAAAAGAAAATAAAAGATTTACCTTTCAAAGAACGGATTAGGAATCGAAACTGCTACCGTACTATCTTTGATATTCCCCTGAAGATGGTCTCTGCCCCAAATTATTGCCTATTACTCTTCGCTAATTTTTAACCACGTTATTATAGATAGATTTTTCTACAACAATCAACTTATTCCGCCAAATGATATGCAAAAAATTTCGGTTATGTATTCCAATTTCCTTTTTGAAATTGTTTGGTTTTCTTTCTGGTTTGGTATTGATCTTTGCTATGGTTTCCTTTAGGGAATCATTACTTTCCGTAGCAAAGATTTACTCGGAAAAGAATTATTAGATGCCAAATCGTAGGAAAGATTAACTGAATTATTAGATACCAAACTCTAGCACAGATTAACTTGGAAAAGAATCATGTCTTTCCTTTCTTGAAATTGATCAATACCAAACCGTACCAAAG
This sequence comes from Vaccinium vitis-idaea, assembly GCA_963854785.1. Lineage (NCBI taxonomy): Eukaryota > Viridiplantae > Streptophyta > Magnoliopsida > Ericales > Ericaceae > Vaccinium > Vaccinium vitis-idaea. Next base: position 15,488,173 of record OY978221.1, read on the forward strand.
AATTAACTCGGAAAAGCATTAAATAATTGATATTTTTTTTGACCTTTCAATATCAATTACCATTTAGGACTTTGCTAATTGCTAAAAAAGTGCAAAGAATTGGGGGACACGTGGCAAGCTCAGGAAGCTCTCCTCACCAAAAGTAATCCTGCAATAATATAATAGATAGTTGAGAGTTGACCAAACGTATCCTTATTTGTGTCATTTTTAATTGCTTATATTTTTCAATGTGTATTAAAAACAATATGTAATATGAATCTTGTTTCATTGATCTCAATAGTTTTATAGTATAAAGTTCGTAAAATCATGAAAACCATAATAAATTGAGAGATATAAGCACTAGAAAATGACACGAATTTCAAAAATGGACTAACAAAAATCCTGGCAGAGAGAGTATATAACAGATAAATATGCATGTGACATTCTTTTAGTAGATGAGTCTATCCATGTATTCAATAATGCATTAATTATAAAACAGAACGGGTTTCTTTTAACAAAATGTCTTGGCGGTAAACTAAGTATTACACCATTAGATCCATTATCATATTAAGTTGTAGCCATCAGACCATTTTTATTTTTAAAAAATACAAAGAATATGCCCTAAATTAAAATATTCCTCTCTCTCTCTCTCTCTCTCTCTCTCTCTCTCTCTCTCTCTCTCTCTCTCTCTCTCTCTCTCTCCTCACTTTTTAGCCAATCTTATATATTATTGCAGAATGACTTTTCGTGAGGAGGAACGTGAATGCGACAAGTGTCCCCTATTATTTACACCTTCAATTTTATTTAATAAAATCTAACAAAAATTCGTAATGGTATGTTTTCCATGGAATTGTTGCATTCTCTAATACCAATACAACCATGAGAAGGAAAGTTTTAGCATATTTCCATTCCAGTCTTGCATACCAGCATAACAAAAGAAAACAAATATTTTAAATGTCTGATTTATATGGAATCATTGGAGCAATATAAAATCTAATTGAGTTTACTTCTATTGCTACGAAATGATTTGTTTACAAAATCAACAAGGAATGACTTTTTCATATTCTCTTGCATACATAAACCCTAAAAGTTTTTGTATAGAATTTATTATCACACCAACTCTCTGTATGTTGGGAACAAGGAAATATGTAGCTCACGTTTCTTGCTCCGTATGATGGTTAAACTTATATCCTGATAGTTTAATGTTTTTGTTACTTCATTTTGTTGTTTTACGTAACTTCGATAATTTTTCTTAAAATAACTGTAGACACCCCGATTTTGACACGAGAAACTTATCAAGCATCCCCAAGGATGAAAATGCCCGATAAGAGCACGCGAGGTTTGATTGTGAACTTGGAAACCCTTCCAAAACCTATTCAAAATTAACCCGAGACTACACCACCTTCTAGTACATTCAAGACCCTCTTTATCGACATATAATACCTCCCAATCCATTTTGAAATGAGGGAGATATGCACGTTTTATCAAAACGACTTGTTTTCCCAACCTTCTGAGGGTAAAATGGTCATATATGTTGATGTACAAATCATCTTGGGTTCAAACCACTTGGGTTAGAAAGTAGATTTGACAAGCTTTCCAACGCTTCAAACCATGCACAAAACAGAGTTTGGTAGCACCCGGAGTGGCCCCGCGAAATTTCATATGTTGTGTTGTCTCCTAATCCAGGCGCCTGGATTACCCTATTCCAGGCGCCCAGACTCAATCCAGGCGCCTAGATTCCCATTCCGGACGCCCGAACTCAATCCAGGCGCCTGGACTCCCCAATTCCAGGAGCCTGGATTCATTCCAGATACTTGATCCCCAAAGTGAAATGGGAGAGAAGGAGCGTCTTGAAGGATTTTGAAGAGGATTTTCTGCAGAAGTTTGTTAGAGAGAGTGGAGGGAAAATAGCTTGACCCCTAGTTGACCCATAAGCCATCCTAGGGGTTCATTTTGGACCTTTGGTGCCTATAAATACCCACTCCCCTCTCCATTTGAAAGGGGATCAACTCTCCACCCCCTTTCCTAACTGTTATGCTGTTGGAAATTTTCCAGAAACTCCATCCCCAACTGATCCCTCTCAATTCCATCCATTTTCAACCATCAAAACCCAATTTCCCCCCATCTTAGCTCCACATACTCACTTGATTCTACACATTTTTCATCATCCACAATCAAACCACCTACAATCAGTTTGGTACACTTCTAGTAACTAAAATCCAGTCCATTCAACTACTAAAAGTCCTCCAAAAACCAAACCCAAGCTCATCAAATCAAGTCTTTCAAGGTAGTTTGTCTACCATAGTTCTCAACAGGGCCCTGAGGGGACATCAACCAGGCTCTAGCTAGTCCTCAATACTAGTTTAGAGTTTGGAAAAAGTCTCAAACATCACAGAAAGAGAACTCATTTTGTACACCTGATCAGTATTCCAGGCGCCCATAGTGATTCCAGGCGCCTGGATCCCCCTCTTCCAGGCGCCCATCTCTGATCCAGGCGCCTGGACCAGCTTGATCCAGGTGCCTAGTTTGTAGTCCATGTGCATGATGTGTGGTGTTAATAGGTCTATTTTGAGAAGATTTCAGTCCGTGTGGGCAACATTTTAGATTAATTTGTGCAAAATACGTGTTCATTTTCACCATACATGTATGTAGACACCCCAATTTTGAACCCGGGATGCACTCGAGCATTCCCAATGATGAAACGGACCAATCACGACTACCCGAAACTGGTGAAAATGGCTTGAACTTGATCAAAATCAACCAAACATCGCCAAACAGTCCAAAATCACCTAAAAATAACCAAACCAAGCAAAACCATCAACCTGCCACCAGTAACCTTGAGCACTAAAGCTCTGGACCTTGAGCACTCAAACCCAAAAATTCCACCTTGAGCGCTCAAGCCCATGGCTTTGAGCGCTCAACTCTGATCCAAGTCAGGAATTTGCAGAGTATCTCATCATGAGATCTCATGCAGGAGGAGGGTCTAACCGTTTGTATACGTCTTCTATACGTAAAATGCATCCTACACTACTCCTAAACTACCTCTAACCCATTTTGAATACAAACCCACTTATTCTCTCTCTACATTTTCCCTCCTACACTCCTTCTATAAAAACCAGCCATTGCCCACTGGTTTGGGGTGGCCAACTCTCACACACAAGCTCCCTTACTGCCTTTTAAAACCAACTTCTCTCTCTCTCTAAAAAAAAAACCACCCATTCATCATTTAAACCACTTGCAAAAACCATCTTTCAAGCCCCAAATTCGACCTTTGTTCATCAATCAATCTCATACACTGTCTCATCCACCCAGAATACCAACCAAACGTCCATAATCATCTACCATCAAGCCCAAAATCAAGTTCAAGCTATAGTCCTTTTCAAAAGGTAGTTAAACATGTGTTATATTCACTGTTTTGGGTTTTCTGAGGGAGACCAGTAGGTTCAAGCAAGTTCTTTATACTTGCATTGGGCTTACAAGGTCCAAAATACATAATCGAAACACTTTCAAATCCTGCAGTTACAGCAGGGGTTGAGCGCTCAAGCCTAATCTTTGAGTGCTCAAACCCATTCTGGGTCAGTCACTGTTTTGCTAATTTTTGCACTCTTCACTGGATTTGATCGTCATTAAATGGTTAAATATATTCATATCATTCTTAAAACAGTTTATCTCCATCTCCAAAGCACATGCATGAGTACTAATCTACCACTTCATGATGATTAAACGTGAAAAGTTTTGTAAATCCTACTTTCAAAGGTCAAACAGTGACTGATTGGTGTTCTAATCACTTTGTTTCATGTATTGAGGATCCTGAGAAACATTTAAAATTCATTTTCAAGTCAGAAACCAGAAAGCCACATTATGGCTTGAGCGCTCAAGGTCATGTCTTTGAGCGCTCAAACTGTTCTTGGCTCATTTGCAGGTTGCTAGTTGTTTCGATGATGGATCATGGTTTAGTTTCTTTCTGGTGTGTGTGAGTTGTTATTGCTGTGCTTATGATCTGAATCCCTCTCTCTCTTCCATTTACAAGCATTTCCTTTATTAATTTGTGGTGATCCTCCTCCTTTCATCATTCTTTAAGAGATCAAGCCACCTGTTTTCATCCTGATTCTCCATGAAAAATGTTTTATTAATGTTTGATCTTGTAAAGAATGAGAAAAGAAGATGTAAATAGGGTCAAACTCACAGAAACCAGAAACTGGTTTGAGCGCTCAATCCATGAGCCTTGAGCGCTCAAACTCGTTTGGAAGCAGATTTGATTTTAACATCATCTGGTGATTTTCGAAGTGAAATGGTGTTTGTTTAATATTTCTGAGGTGGTTAAGAGTCTTAAAACCTCATTAAACATGAAAATCCAGCAAGGAAAATGTATGAGAGGAATGAGGGTTGAGCGCTCAAGCCGTCATCCTTGAGCGCTCAACCCCTATTTTGGGATCCAGATTGCAAGTCAGTCTCTTATGTCTCATGGTCATAATCTCTTGCGTTGTTGTACAGTCTTTGTTAATATCTCCCTCTGTAAATATTTGTTGTAGTTTTCCTTTATTGTTTTCATCATCACCCATGTAGATCACGTGCACGAGCATCCACCATAGATTCGTATTTTTTGTGTATATATTGTTGTTATGTGATTCCTGTCCCCGATTCCCCATCTACGTGGATAAATCGAATTTCAAATATTTCCAAAAATTCCATAAAATGTTGAGTAGAGACCGGTTCACGGACCGGGCGAGAGGGGTGCCGTAAAACCCTTCCCCTCTCGTAACCAAACCCCCGAATCCGAGAAATCTTTGGTTCCGCCATGATCAGTGAAATCTTTTTCAAGTGGGCAAACGAGTCATATTTTTATCGGTTTCTCGGGTTCGGACCTCAAATCCGGGTGGCGACTCTAACAATCACAATCTTTTCAAATGCTAAACCGAACCATCCGCAGGCCGTCCACAATGTATTCCACAAAACACAAGCTTCCACATACATCATTTTAGCGTTTATTGTTGTATTTATGCGCTCATATATCGCTTGTAATTGAAGTCTGTTTAAACAACATTTTCAAAATCCATTGAGTAGAGACCGGTAATCGTGTCAGGCAAGAGGGGTGCTTTAAATTCCTTCCCCTCTTGTAATCTAGCTCCCGGACCCGAGAAATCTCAATAAAAGCAGACCAATGTAATGTTTTCCATGTAAAGGGCAAAAGAGTCATTTTTCAATGGTTTCTCGGGTACGGTCCTCAAACCCGGGTGGCGACTCCATCCAATCAATCGAAACCGTTTTCCAAACCAAATCGTTTTCGTGGACAACTCCGCGAGGTGTTCACAATAACCCAGTTGCCGATTAAATATATGGTGATCTAGCTCCATTGCCGCTCTAAACAATACCATCTCCGAGCAACTACTATATATGGATTGTGGACAGAAACTTTTTTTTTTCTACTAGATGCTCCATTGCCGTTGTAACTTGATTATACATAGTGTTTATCATCTATTGAAAAGTTTTCTATTTCTAGAATTCTTATATTTATTGATTGTGTCGAGTTCATGACATGCCATCATCAAGCTAATTTTTGTTTTCAATATTCTGTTTTTATTCTTTTATTCTTTTTCGTTCTCTATAGGAGGTGATGCAATCCTCTTAAATTAAGGAATGAGATCAAATTCGGGTGAACCCAACAATGTGAGTTAATTTGATTGGTTATTGCGAATGGTTCCATTTTTCTTAAATTCATTTACTAAACTTGGTTAGAGGCATGGGTCCCAAAGCTTTGGTTAATAAACAAAATTTTGAGAGAAGTCAGGTTTATTTGTGGGAGTATCAAATAGTAAGGATTATGTTTGCGTCATGCTTTTAGGTAGAGGCAAGTACTTAGACTTCACAGTAACCTACAAAATAACTCATAAGAACCAATAAAAATGCCCAATAGGAATTCACCTTACAGATGGTATATATATTTTTCCAACTAAATGCACAATTTCATTTGTCAAATTTAAGCTCTGAAATGGAATGTCAGATAACTCATCTAATAGCCAAACATTATGCATGACGCCTACATGAAACAATATTTAATGATTGTGCCCGTTGAACGAAATATGTCCTTGAAATTTTTCTATCATTTTTTTTTCCCGTCAATTCTCGTGCAAAGCACGGGTTCATGCTAGTGTATGATGTATTTAAAGATTGCCTTTTATGATTAAATAAGAAAGCATCTCAAAATATATGGTAACCAACACTACGTGTAGATTACATTTGTCGGGCGTGACAATCGTGTAGAGCGAGTAGTTTATTTAAGTTGAAATTTTATTGCGTTCTAACGATTCTTTGGACACATGCATCCGCTAGTTGATTAGTGTGTTAGTGTCATGTGTATATATAGTGTAATAGTTTGTATATTAATTAGTGCTTGCAGCATTACTCATTAGGTTAATCCTTCAACTACTGTACTACTACATCTTAACACGGGTCCCTTAAGCAAGGTTGGCCAAGGGTAAGCGTAGCAAGCCTGGCTAAGGCCCCGATTGGATGAGGTTAAATATTCAGGGGGATAAGTTATGGAGAGGAGATAAGATAAGAGGGGGTATTATTTTTTTAGGGTTGGCCCACTTGATTTGGTTTGGATGTTTTATAAATAAGAGGGGGTGAATGATGGAAAAAGCTGTTAAATGACTTTTTTACCCTTGTGGTGTACCAAACTTTATTATGTATTAAATTAATTATATAATTACAAAAATTAATCTATTTAATAATTTTTTTACAATTTCAAGCTATATTAATTTATTTAATTGAATATTTAATTTTTTGTAATAATTTTTTTTAATATGTACATTTGAATGGTTAATTGTGATCCATAAAAGACCACATTAACCAAAGTAAAACCACACCAAAACTACACTGACTGCCTATGTAATTTCCACCCTTTACAAAATGTAAAAAAATGGTCCAACCTAGGATAGAAATGAATACTCCACGAGGTCAGATTTCTGATGCCTCCCCACCCACGCCGACCAACCCCACCCCCCTTCTCCAGATGTCTCCGATCGGTTCAACTCGAGACTTCTGATCTCTCTCTCTGTCTCTCTCTCTCTCTCTCTCCCCCCTTAATGACAAGGAAAAAAATTTCACAGAAAAATTCACAGCTTCAACCATGGACAGGAGTGAAAGATGCCGGAAGACTTCAATAGTGAGAAGAACAGATCTGGAGACTTCGAGGAATCGAGAGTGAGAGGCGCAACTCACAAGACTTCGACAATCAGAAACATGGATCTGGAGATTTCGAGAATCAAGAGTGGGAGGCTCATATCTGGGTTTTTCGGTACCGGCCGGAATCCAACTCCTCCATTGACAGACTATGTAAAATGGGGATAAAGAGGGGTGAATTCGTCAAAAGAGCTCCCTTCTACGGCCGGATAATTTTTGGGCAGGGTTAGGGGTGCCAAAAAATTATCAGGGGGAGTACCCCATAGCCGTGAAACCTTATCAGGGGTGAAGAGGAAGAGAGGGGAACAAAAGGGTTGCCAAACGCAGGCTTAAAGGAGGGACCCACCCTTTTCACGGGTGATAATTTTTGAAGGGGCGTTTTACCCTCATCCAATCAACCCCTAAGAGTAAGCCTAGCAAGCCCTCGAGCTGGGACAACAATTTTTTTTTCTTCTAGCAAGCATATGTCCTGTACTCCTATAAGTTATTATGTGACTCTAAATATGTGAAGCTTTTGCATTAGTGGTTTGTGTTAACCCAATAAACAGAAAGTCCTAGCTTCAACTCTCAGGTAGAATTTCTTGCCAAAGTAAAACTTTTTTTTCTCTGTTGGATAATTGTAGATAATACAACTCTTACACCTCTTGTATTATAAGTTAGGTATACATTGGTAATACTAGGTGTTATTCAAGACCAATGTTCAAATTTTTTGCACACCATAAATATATTGATAAAAAAAATTCTTTTATTTTCTATCGTTTATTATAATTTTTTTAAATGTAGGGCCACTTAGCCAAAAATCCAAAACATTTCACATTTTTAAAGGGAAAGACAAGTAATTTTTGCAATCGAACATAAAAACAAAAAAATAGTTGACATTTTTAAAGAGAAGGATAAGGAGCTTTTGCAATCGAACATAAAGACGAAAAAATTAGTGAGACGTCACTAATTTATAAAAGTTTTAATTTCATACATAAAATTTAAAAAAATCGCCACCCCACCTCCGGCCGACCACCACCCCACCTCTAGCTGACCACTTTCAGCGACCCAAAAAACTAGTGAAATGTCACTAATTTTTAAAATTTCTAATTTGGAACAAAAAATTCAAAAAAAATCACCAACCCACCTTTGGCCGACCACCATCCCCCCACCTACCACTTCCGGCGACCAAAAAAATTAGTGAAATGTCACTAATTTTTATCGAATTTCGAACATAAAAGTCAAAAATATCGCGACCCACCTCGAGCCGACCACCACCCCACCTCTGGCCAACCACTTCCGACGACCAAAAAAGTTAGTAAAATGTCACTAATTTTTAAATTCGAACAAAAATTTAAAAAAAATCACCACCTCACCTCCGGCCGATCACCACCCCACTTCTAGCCGACCACTTCCGGCGACCAAAGAAATTAGTGAAATGTCACTAAGCTTTAAAAATTCAAATTCAAACATAAAATTCAAAAAAAGCACCACCCCACCTTTGGCCGACCACTTCCGGCGACCAAAAAGTTTAGAGAAATGTCACTAATTTTTTTAAATTCTAATTTCGAACATAAAATTCAAAAAAATCACCACCCACCTTGTCACGCCCTCAAAATTTAAAAGGATAATTCATTAAGATAATCCACGTGGACGGTCAACCAGTCCTCGTGCCACGTCAAAATCCAAATAGGATAGTCAAAGTTTACATCAGAATATACAAAGGTCGATGGGTACCCGTACCCCAAAATGAGAAAAGAAAAAAATGTATAGTTATTACAACCCCAATGTCAAAACGATAAATTTAATTAAGTGGCAAAATCATCTTAACAAAGTACAAATTCTAAGATGATAATATAACTCCTCCATTGGCTTTAAAAACTATGCATGCATGCACTCCACGCACTCCATATCATGCTCCTTGGGGGTGTACCTGAAATTTGTAAGGTTGAGCTCACTAGCCCAGTAGAGAAATTTCTAACAATTCTAAATGAAATGAAATATACGTGGGTGATAGATAAGATATCATAAGTCATGTAACAAGTGTTTAAAGGGAATTCGAATAGTCAAAGAACTTGAAAGAAAGCACATAATCGATTAGATTTCATTTACCCCCGTCATTCGTGCCCAATTAGTGCCTGACTCACACACAACACGTCTCATATGTTTCACACAATATCCATATCCATCTCATTCATTTCCAAACATTAGATCATTTTCCGGGCATGCCATATAGGCCCCGTGTCACTCCGGGCATGCCATAAAGGCCCCGTGCCACTCCGGGCATACCCTTTCGGGCCCCGTGTCACTCCGGGCATGCCCTTTCGGGCCCCGTGCCATTCCGGGCATACCCTTTCGGGCCCCGTGCCATTCCGGGCATACCCTTTCGGGCCCCGTGCCATTAATACCACATTCGTACTTCATTTAATGCTCATTAATATCATTTCAATATCCACATGTCCCATCACCTTAGTTTCATGTATTAGTTTCACGCCAACGTAGTGTCTCGTATTACCCAAACGTGCCAATAAGGACATTTCAACCCGAGTGTCAAAGGTAGTCTCCATGACCCTTCCGAATAACGTTATACAACCAATAACTTCGAATGAACAAGACTTGATAAGTGAAATAAGGTCCAAACTCTTTTTCATGAACAAAAGGGGTCCTATGGATAGGAGATCAGGTCCTATGGATAGGAGATCAGGTCCTATGGATAGGTCTGGGATCAAATTGGCCACCCTTTGAAACAACACAAGCTCCTATGGATAGGAGAAAAGTCCTATGGATAGGGCGTCAGAGGCTCCTATGGATAGGAGAAAAAGTTCTATGGATACAAGGGCCATCAGATTGGCCAAAACGCAAGGAGACACGCTCCAATGGATAGGACATGGAGTCCTATCCATAGGACAGCAGCAGAACCAAAATTTTTCAAGCCATGAAATGATCAATTGGACTTCCTTTGGGCATTTCCTTGGTTCCAAATGAACATATTATGATGTAAATGAAGTTCAAACACATAGCAACACAACATACCATCACTCTACGAGATTTAAGAGTTTTCCCCAAATTGGAGCAACCAAACAAAACATGAATGGGAGATTGAGCACCATGGCTAACAAATTGGCAAATGGATCACATAAGAGACTAAATAACAAACACTCTTTCAAGAGAGAGTGACTAGAAAGCATACTTGCTAAGTGATTAACTAAGATATAAGAGGAAAAATGATTTTTCTCAAGAATCAACAAGACAAGTAGAAAACTATGCAATCAATTGTCTATACACACACATATATACAACATTTACACTTAAAAGAGTAAGAAATTTCCCTACCTCAAGTGTAGAAGCTTGAAACCCAACTCAAAATCAAAACCCTAGTCTTCACACTAAACTCCAAGCCAAATACCCACCTCCTGGAACGAATCGAGCACCACCCGAGCTTCCTAACGCGTAGAGGAGGTGATTTTGTGAAGGGGTTATGAAGGAACTTTGAGGATTGAGTGAGATTTGGAGATGTGAGGAGAAGAAAATGGAGAAGGAGAGGGAGAGAGAGGGAGTCGGGCTGGGGAAAGGGAGAGAGAGGGAGTGAAATCCTCTCTCCTCTCACACACCACACATTTAAAGACATATCAACTAATTGCACTCCAAGTCCAAGATTTGCTTGTGTAATGCATATGCGTCCCAACTAATTTCAAACACAAATTCACGCAACACTTAAACATTTCCTCACATTTAGTTACGGGTCCTCATACACTGTGCCAGCAAGGCATATTCCAGCACAATACTTATTTTCAAAAACCAAACTTTAATTTATTTATGAAAATAAGGAAGTACCCCCTATTTGGAAACAATGACATTTCTAGAATTTTGAAATTCAGTTCACATCAAAATCTCATCCCCCCACTTTTAGTACAAAACCGAAAAACGGCACATTTTTCTTCGAAGAAAATGGACAAAAGGTGACTTTGCTTTACTCAAAAATAACTTCCAATTATACCATTGTTATTAGAAAAATTCAAGGAACAATTACCGGGACTTTTTATCGGTCAAATCGAAACTTTTCCAAAAAGTGATTTTTTTCACACGGGTCCTTACACACCTCCGGCCGACCACCACCCCACCACTGGCCGACCACTTCCACTGGCCAAAAAAATTAGTGAAATGTCATTAATTTAAAAAAAAATTCTTATTTCAAACATAAAATTCAAAAAAAAATCGCCACCCACCTCCAGCCGACCACCACCTCACCTCTGGCCGACCACTTCCACTTCCGGCGACCAAAAAAATTAGTGAAATGGCACTAATTTTTAAAAATTCAAATTTTGAACATAAAATACAAAAAAAAATCACCACCCCTCCTCTGGCCGACTACTTCCAGCAACCCAAAAAATTAGTGACATTTCACTAATTTTTAAAAGTTCTAATATGGTATAGAAAATTCAAAAAAAATCAACTCTTGCCTCCTAACTGAACACCAAGCCACCTCCAGCTGACTGCTTCTGGCGACCCAAAAAATTAGTGACATTTCACTAATTTTTAAAAGTTCTAATTTCCTACAAATAATTCAAAAAATAAACTCCTACCTCCAGCTGAGCATCACCCCACCTCTGGCGACCCAAAAACTAGTGACATGTCACTAATTTTTAAAAGTTCTAATTTAGTATAGTAATTTCAAAAAAATCAACTCCTACACCCTCCAACCGACTAACGTTCCACTTAGGGCCGACCACTTTCGGCAACCAAAAAAATTAATGAAATGTCACTAATTTTTAAAAGTGACATTTCAGTAATCTTGCCCTCGTGGCCACTAGAGATTCCAGTCAACAAGAACAAAGAAGAGATAGATCAGAGGAAAAATTAGGAGTATGGTCTCTACTCTTTTTGTAAAGAAGACAGAATCAGAACTTTAAATCGTTGATATAGAAGAAGTATGAAAACCAAAAAGTACACCAGCATACATAGAACAGAAATCAGGAAGCAATTAGAACCAAAAATAAAAAAATAAATAAAGCAAAGTTTCCAATTTACATGGGGGGCGGGTTCTCCTTCAGTGAGCTGCACGTGAAAATGAGAGGAAAGCGTTAAGCACGACAGCAGCGATAAAGGATCGGCGACGGCAAAGGTGGCGCGTTGGAGGATCATTGGCAGCTAAGAAATGGAGGCAGCAGCAGAGAGTATGGAGGAAGATTTTCATAGTCGTATCGTTCGATGGCGGTGATGGTGGAATTGAGAGAGGCAGAGGGGGTTAATAACGCTAGAGGTTTCGGTGGAGGTGGTGGCCGCCGTGATGGAGGTGGTGGTGGAGGGTATGGAAGTGGTGGTGGTGGTTATAGAGTCAGTGGCGGCAGGTTCTCGCTTTGTGTTTTTTGTTTTGGCCTTCTGTTTGTACCATATTTGGACCGCTCCTATCAAGGAGATCCATCCAAATAATAAGGAGAAATCATCGATATCTTCTCCATATCAGCATGATATCTATCTCCTAGGAGATGTACGAATATTTTCTAACAAGTGGCGACGATATCTCCTGACACGTGGGGACGATGTCTCCTGACACAGATATTTCCTGACGCGTGGCGATATGTGAGTGCATTTGTAATTATTTCAAATACATGAAGCTTAAATCAAGGAAAGTGGGTGGTTGTTGCCACGTGGGATAAATCCCTCCAAGGAATTAATTACCACTTTTTATGGGAAGTGACTAGTAAACTGGCAAGTGGTCCCACTTTTTCCACATGTGGTTAGTTACAAAAGTGGTGGGACTTGGCAGTCTGGGATTTAATTTCAGGAGCAATGAAAAGGGTTGAATGAGTCAAAGGGACACATGGCAGCTTGTGAAGACTTCTGAAGAAAGTGGGCAGAAGATGTGCTTAGTGGGTCCAAAATCTCTTGAACCATTCATAGCAAATGATGCGTATAAATACAAGTCATTGTGCAATATTACAAAGGTCCACGCACCAAAAGCTCACAACAGTATGTAATTTTGTTTCCTAACTATCCAGTTAGTCGATTTCTCTTTCTTTCTTTCTTTCTCAACCATGTCTATCCCTTCTCATCTCCTACCTTCTTCTATGTAATTTTAGGTTTTCTTTTGTTGTTGAAGTCCTTGTTCAAGGCTCCCCCCGGTAATAGATATGACGAATGAAAAAAAGAAAAAATCGAGGGGAAAACATTTGAAATATGATATATCCATTGTTATGTGAGGTGGAACAGTAGGAATTGAGATACATGGAAAGGGATACAAGTTTCACTCGTCCCACATCGGGTGGAAAGGTTACTCAAGGCGTCCTCATGCAAAAAAAATTTGGGTACCAAGGTATCACGTACCCGAGTTTATGTAGTACCCGAATGTTGCATTTGAGCAGTCCGTAAGTGTATTGGACGACCCAAATCGAAACCCTCTCTCTCCCCTTTTTCTCTCCTGTTTTTCTCTCTAAATTCGGACCGTTTAAAATTGAAATGGACTCTCTCTAAATTCGGACCGTTTAAAATTGAAATGGAGGCCAAATGTGTGCACATAGATACCACGTGGTACCTGCTCCGCATCGAAAAATCTCTCGTCCTTATGGTTGTAAAGTGCATTCATACTGCCTGACACAGTGCCTGAGACATGGCAAATAAATGTAGCATTGAAGTTCATATTTTGTCGGTTCAACTGCCGGTTTCGAAATTATACCGGTTCTTAGGTTTATCTTGACCGGTCGAGGTTATCGGTCTGGTTCAGCTTTTAATACATTGGCTGTACCCAAATTTCCTCAGAAAATTCAGGCGGGCCTTGTTCGTTTAGTAGTTTTAGTTTAGTTTAGTTTTGAAAAAAGGTGTAATGAGTGGAAAGAGATAGAGAGAGAAATGAGTGTAATGATTACAAAACAACTAAACTAAAACTATGAAATAAACAATCTCCATTAAAAGCTCTGCCTTATTTCTCTCAACCCAGGATTCAATTTCAATCCGTGAGTGGCTTCTTCTACAGTTTTTATTACACGCTATGCATTCATACATATACTCCCTCTGTTTATGCGTTGTTTTGTAAATTCAACTTATTAAAGAAATATCATGATTACACCTTTCATATCAATTTTTACCTCCACTTTACACTTTTCACTTTTCACATCAATTTTTATCTTCATTTTCCAAAATTATCCTACACTTCTACCCATTAACCTCTTTACAATTTACCCACTAACTTTTCAAAACAGCAAAATAATAATTGTAACTCATTAACTTTTCAAAACACGCACTTATTAAGGGACAACTAAAAATGAAAAATCGACACTAGTTATTAATATCCTCCGTTCCTTTCAAATGATTCGAAGATAATTCAATATGTGAGCACTATGTGAATGCTCACAAAGGGTAGGAGAGACACTATAATAATGGTTTGTACCCAGCGGGATATCACGGCTTTGCCGGTAATGAGCTAGTTTTCCCCTGCTAAATAAACAGAGCCTGAGACAGTTTGGGAAACAAAACATTTGACACAATAATAATCGAAGCTCCACGCTAATAATTGGAGCCATTCAATTTGTTTAAAACATGGTTTTAAGAATACTCGGAAAAAAATCAACTCATTTGGAAATCAGTAAGGCCGGGTTTCATCTACTTGATTGATTCATTTAGTTTTTACCATGCCAAATTTAGGGACAAATACCGATCGAGTCCTTGCCAATATTTGAATGAGTTGATTTTTTATGGGTATTCCTAAAAACACGTTTCATACAAATTGAACTGCTCCAATCATTTGTGTGGGAGTCCAAAATGGATGCTTTAAAATTGTTGTGTCAAATGTTGTGTCTCCAGAACCACCTTTATATATATATATACCCTCACACTTAAAAAAACACTTAAAAAAACACAAGATTTTGTTCTGGAGCCTAATGTGATGTTCTGAACCGTTGATCTTGTTTAAATGAGTAAAATAAGAGGTCTTGAAAAAATTCAATCCATTCGGATATCGGTAAGTGCTTGATCCAAACAGTTTTGCAAAAACTATGATAGGAACTAGTGTTTTTAAAGCTGTTTGAATCAAGCACTTACCAATATCCGATTGAGCTGAAATTTTGCAAGACCTTTTCTTTTACTCAGAACATCAAAATGGGGCCCGGAAGAGTGATGTGTTTTTTTATGTGTTTTTATAAGTGTGAGGGGAACCGGCCCCCATATATATATATATATATCCATACCAAAGGCTATTATACCAACAATGTTTAATTTCATGGCTTACCACACTTTGGCTGATTTTTTCAATTTTACCCTCCAATAGTAGTTATTTTAAGTTTTTACCATGGGCAATCTTGTCTTTTAAAGCAATTTTTCCCATTTTTCATATTTACCTCCCAAGCTTTATTTTTTTACTCTTTAGTTCCCAATTGTCTTTATTGTGTCCCAATTCTCATCCCGAGAAATCCCTTCGGACCAAAAAATAAAGTAATTTCGCGCATAAATTTTAATTTTTGTTCGCACCAAATTATACTACTAATAGAGATCTTTAATTCGGTACAAAAAATTAAAAATTCCAATATTTTAGAATTTTACATTGTTGACTTGTTGAGTTACTTTGCACTGTCCTTCGGATAAAAAAAAAAGTACTTCCGTACGCAATTTATTTATATATTTTTTCTACCAAATTAAACTACAAATAGAGATCTTTAATTCGATAAAAAAAAATGAAAAATTTATGCTTTAGAATTATATTTACTCCACGTATAGAGAAATTCCTTCGGATAAAAAAATAAAGTACTTCCGAGCATAATTTTAAATTTTTGTTCGCGCCAAATTATACCACTGATAGAGATCTTTAATTTGATACAAAAAATTGGGAAATTTTACACTGTAGAATTTTATATTGTTGGCTTGTTGAGTTGCTTTGCAATATCCATCGGATAAAAAAATAAAGTACTTCCGCATATAATTTTTTTTATATTTTTGTACCAAATTATACTACTAATAGAGATATTTAATTCGATAAAAATTGAAAAATTTTGTACTTTAAAATTTTACATTGTTGGCTTGTTGATTTGCTTTGTAATATCCTTCGCATCAGAAAATAAAATACTTCCGCATATAATTTTTTATTTATTTTTGTACCAAATTAAACTACCAATAGATATCTTTAATTCGATAACAATTGAAAAAATTTGTACTTGAAAATTTTACATTGTTGGCTTGTTGAGTTGTTTTGCAATATCCTTCGCATTACAAAATAAAGTACTTCCGCATATAATTTTTTATTTATTTTTGTACCAAATTAAACTACTAATAGAAATCTTTAATTCGATAAAAAAATTAAAACAATTATACTTTAGAATTTTACTACTAATAGTCAACTATAGCTTTAACGAATCTATTCATAATCTACTTCGGCTGCTTCAATAACGGGCATACAATAACGGGCATTAACTTCGTGCAGAGCACGAAGTCTCATACCTAGTATATATATATGCGGCGCGCTATTGTGGTTCAGTTTTGATTTCACTTTTAGTTACAATTCAATTTTGGTGCGGTTACCTATAAAATCGAAATCAAAACTCAACCGTTGGTTTTTACAAATTAAAAAGAAAATCATAACCGCGGTTAATTTTTATTATTATTAAAAGCCGGTTCAATCAGTTCGATTTAGTTCGGTTGACCGTTGGTTCTCTTGAAATTGTCATCCTAACACTTTCAATTTTGTAATTCTTGCAGCTGCCATTTTGCAAGTTTTGAAAGTTTCCTCCGCCCGAGTCCGCCGGACTGCCACAACCCCAACATAAAAATAGCAAAAAACTACGGGGTACTCTCCAGTTGATACATATCAAATGTACATCAGATTGTGTGAGGTCTACTTTGAAATTCTATACGAATGATCGGAGTCATTCAATTCGTTTACAATACATTTTTAAGAGTTTTTGTAAAGTAAGCTCATTCAAATACCGGTAAAGGCTCGATCTATTTTGATCCTAAAATTCATCGGCATAAAAATTAAATAAATTGATTAAGCTAGGATTGCATATATCAAAATGAACTTATTTTTTCATAGTTCTTAAAATAATACTCTATTTTAAACAAATTGAAGGGCTGCGATCACTAGTGAACTCCAAAAACGAGTCCTACCAAATTGGTGTATATCTTGTGTACACCAAACAGTATATCTATAATGAGAGAAACTTATTCACAGAGCTTCCGTGAAGAGGCTCTTTGCACTAACCCAATTTGGACCGCACAACGGTTCAAAGTTTTAGATACACTTTGACCGATAAGTATTCATTCCTACCGGTTAAAACACAAATTACATCCGAGCCATTCGTATTTTGAATCGTGCGGCTCAAAATTAGTCCGAACAAACTCCCGTTTACGGAATCGTCCGTGAAGAAATTTTACAAATCTATAATTGGGTTCCACACAAACCCGATCACACAAATAAAAAATGATTAGTTACAAATGTTTGACCATGTAGCCCTAACGGTTCGGAACAGCAAATTGTTGACCAGTGCCAATCCTTGTAACCTCCTTCCATTTATCTCTCTTCTCTCTTCTTTACCGACTACATTTCTAGCCGTTAAGAGCCTTCTCCCTGCAAAACGAACCCCATTTTCCTTCTCTTTCAGTCTGTTCCAAAAATGCCACCGCCAAGCATTCCGCCGTTAGCAGAAGCGATCAACGAAGACGCCGCCGTAGAACAACCTTCTGCTTGGCATTTTCCCGATAGCCGAACGGGGCCTATGGTAGCCCCCACCAAGCTTGTTTCTCTGAAGCGAAAGAGACCTCCCACCATAGAGATCCCAAATGTGCTGCGCGAAATCCCGTTCAGAGACTTCGCCCCTCGGGACGACGACGCCGTCTCCTTCAGCGGATCTGGAGTTGGGGTTTTCTCTGTCAAAGGCAAGAAAAAATTCATGGAAGATACCCACAAGATTTGTGTTACTTGCTCTGATGCCGTTAAGGTATACTACTCGCACAAAATTATTAAAATGTGAATATATAACATATATGCAAATGCTTGTTCGTGTTCGTCAGGGAAGTTCAATTTTAGGTCTTAATTGAATTTTTGGCTGTAAATTGGGAAATTTTTATGGCAGATTAAACAAAATGCGTTAAAAAAAAAAAACGCGTTGAATTTGCTATGGGGAGGGGCTGAAGGGATTAGTCCGAAAAGAAAATGCATCAAAACAAAACAAAACTGAGATTGGTGAGATGTAGGGCTGTTAAGGGGTTTGCACATGAAATTAAAAGCGGTATATGTTTGAGTGTTTGTATGGAGCCGATTTTTTGCGATTTTGTGAAGTTTTTATGGTGGTTGATTGTATGTTTGGCTATAAACTCATTTACTTGTCAAACAAACAAAAAAAAATGTTTGGCTCTAAACTAGGTAGTGACATGGCAGAGTAAGCAATAGTTTACTTACCAATAAAATGGATATCTAATTTGAGATTGGCGAAATGTAGGGTTTTTTCGGGGTTTACGATGGGCATGGAGGTAGAAAAGCAGCGGAATTCGTAGCTGAGAATTTGCATTCCAACATACTGAAAATGCTCGAGAATCGTACAGGGAATGAGGCAACGGAAGAGGCTGTTAGGGATGGATATCTGAAAACAGACCAGGAGTTCCTGAAACTGGTAATGACGATTTTGTCCGAATAAGTTCATTCTCAAATTTACCATAATAATAATAAAAAATGGATTTCATTCCCAATATTTTGATTTGGACAAAGGAAACTATAGACAACCAAAGTTTGATGTGCTATGTCAATAGCAGTTAGCTAACCTCTCCTTCGGAGTTTAGTAGATTCTTACTCAACGAATGCTTTTCTTGGTAAAACTGCATGATTTATACCTTGCGAAAATCTGGATTATTGCAAGTGATGTGAATAACTAAGAAGTACAATGCTTGGGAATTTTACGGATGAAATTAGACTGGATAGTTGCAGTGTGTCCGAAATGCAATCTACTGAGTTGCACGGAATGTTAGGGGCTCTCTTCTAGTAACTGTTGAGAGTTCGATATACAAAACAAAAATGGAAATCCACTTCATGTGGTGTGAGACTTAATTTACAAAAACATTTCCAGTAGTCTAAGTTTGATATAGTGAGACAAGCCAGGTTTCTTTCTATTCTTGATTGGTACCTCTACCGGTTCCAATAAACCTCCTCTTGTGCATTTTGAGGGGGTCTAAGTTTGACTTATCCAAAGAAAAGACAGGATCTAAGTTTAATACTTTTACCATATGAGCATGTCTAGAAACTTAATATTCTGAAGTCACAAGTACCTTTCATATGTACAAATGTGACTCTGTCAATTGGATTGTTTAGCCGGTTGCAGGTCTAGGGGAATGTTCAGGCTTTTCTGCAGCAACTGAGGTTGGACCTTGTCCACCACAGGCAGATTACTTCAATAGGAATAGAATGTTCATATTTTAATCTCCTAAACATTTCTCTTGATGATTGGAATTCAGAAAGATTAAACAGCTATGCACAAAGAAACTATTAAATACTTCCTCTGTCCCATAAAGTTTGTCCGGCACGGAGTCCAAGGACTCAAAAAAAAAACTTCTTTGTCAAAAAAAAAAAAAAGGTTATTTTTTTGCCAAAAAAAAATAGAACAAACATTGCTCTATTAATTTGTGCAAAAAAAATTATTTTTTTCTTGACAGAAGTCCATTTTTTTGAGTCCTTCGACTCTGTGCCGGGAAAACTTTATGGGACGGAAGGAGTATCAGAATACTTACAGTGCAAATTGTAGTGAATTTGTCCTACAGTATGATGCTTTTATAGCTTTCTAAATAACTTTAATTTAAAAGCTTAAACCACTATCATGAAAACTCGAAATCAGGACACACACAGTGTGTGTGTAATATTGCGTGTGCAAGTCGAGTTACGTTAAACAATAACTTTTGACTTCTTCATATTACTTTTGCAATATCATTTTATCTTTTTCTTGTGCAAAATGAAAAACAACGAAGTAAAGGTCACATCAAATCAACCGCTTATATACTGCGATAACGACCTATGCACACTATTATAACAAATTCCATGGTATCATCCACCCTAGAAACTTCATATTTTTTCAGTCACAAATACTTTTCATTAGGTGTATGATTGTCAAGGCCTTTCCGTAGCAGCTGAGGTTGGACCTTGTCCAATACTGGCCTCAAAGTAGGGTTTGTCTAGTAGTTAAACATATATGCACGTAAAGTACAATCACTTGACAGATTACTCTATGACATTGGATCTTCATATTTTAATCTCCAAAAAATTGCTCTTAATGATAGAGATTCAAAAGAGTAAACTGCTATGGACAAAGAAACTGTTAAATATTAGAAAAGTTACATTGCCAATTGTTGTAATTGTGTACTACATTTGTAGGACAGCATAATGTCCTTTGTAACCTTCTAAATGACTCGAATTTAAAAGCTTAAACTGGTATCAAGGATCTTGTAAAACTGTTAAATATTGGAATAGTTACATTGCAAATCTAGAAATCGGCTAACACGCAATGCGTGTGCAATATTGTGTGAGCAAACTTGAGCTACGTTAAAATATACGAAAATAACTTTTGATCTCTTCTTATACGTTTTGTAATATCATACAATCTGTTTCTTGTAGAAATGAAAAAAGTTTAGATCACATCAAATGAACTACTATCTATGTACTGCAATAATAGTATAGCTGCACTATTATACAAATAAATTCCATTGCATCAATCTAATACTATAAAGTAATTAAACTCCTGCCAACATCCTGTCCGGTAACCCTTAATTCGATATATTGTAGATAACTTATCATTTCAATGTGACGGTCTTATAACTCTTTTTCGATCAACTTTTGTAACTCAGCCGTATCTGCTATAATCGGTATTATTTATATGGGACAATAAATGCCATTCTATGTTAAAAAAGAATTGCCATTCTTTTTACCAGTGTTGACAGTTAAGTTGATATTGTAAAGTCGATAAAAAGTGAATCATTGTAGATATGGTAGATTATGCAATCAAATAAACCTTTTTTTTCCAACCAATGTGATAATAAAGCACACAAAACATCGATAAGTTACTTTAAAGTGATTACTTGGTTTTTGGTTGTCATTTGTAGCATTCTTAGATGATCAATTCACCTGTTCCAAACCCAACTGTGAAATGTTCTTTCTCATCAATTCAACTCCAATTGCAGGACATGAAAGGAACCCCAAAGTTAGACACATGTGTCAATTTCAAAACTAAAGTATCATCAGACACACTTCTATACTCCAATTCATTTGCACACACATTTATAATTCCATTATGAAATCACTAAGGCGATTTTTTGTTTTTAGAAGACTCATGTAAGTGGAAAGCGAGAACCCTACAAAAAATTGAGGCAGTGCGCCTACCCTTTTGGCTTTGTTGTTCTTTTTCCTATTTAGGCATGCTAAACGATTCTTTTGTTTGGGGTTATACCAACATCTTTACCAAAGTCAATGACATAAAATGGACAATGGAACAAACAATGGTTGGATGGATTTCAAGGTGAAGAGTATGAACATGAAAAGAAGAAAAGACAACCCCATTGGTGGACAAAGAAACTATTAATTACTCGACAAGTCGACATAATTACGTTGCAAAGTGTTGTGGATTTGTAGTATACTATAATGTTCTTTGTAGCCTTCTATTGGTGACATCAGTAACTAGTGTGCATGCATTGAGATGTTAAAAAAGCATCACATGTTTTAATCTTGTACTAATTAGTGAGAATAACTGCAGGGTTTAGGTAGTGGGGCTTGTTGTGTGACAGCCTTGATTGAAAAGAATGAGATTGTAATCTCAAACGTAGGAGATTGTAGGGCTATTCTTTGCAGAGGTGGGGTGGCTGAAGCCCTTACAAAAGATCATAGAGCAGGACAGGTGGATGAACGGAAAAGAATAGAGAGCAAGGTACTTATGGTAGTTCAATTAAGCTTACTGGTATCGTAGTGTCATAGAGCAGATAACAAATTCGATCCGTTCTTTCATATTGTGATACAGGGTGGATATGTGGAGATTCACAGAGGAGCTTGGAGAGTTCACGGGATACTCTCTGTCTCGAGAAGCATAGGAGATGCTCATCTGAAGGACTGGGTGCTGGCTGAACCAGATACGAAGACTTTAAATTTGGCTCGGGACATGGAATACCTTATCTTAGCTTCTGATGGGCTGTGGGAAGAGGTGAGAAAGACCATTTAGATTTTTCGCAGGGAAATTCAATTTTTTACCACCAGTCCTGTCTATGTTCTTGGTTTACTTGCGTTCCCCTTCTTGGACATGGGATTTAGGCGAGTCCGATGTTCAGACACCGTACCACAATTCATGTAACATAATTCTTAAGATCAATGCATTACTGGAGTATGTGATACCCCTCATTTTCCTATTGGTTTCCCCTTTTCTAGCTAATATCCTGGTCTTAAACGAAATAAATGACACCAGTTTATTTGTTCCTTTAGTTTCTTTTCTTGGCATATAAAACTGCAAGGCCTATTAAGTACAATTTTTTTGCTTCGTAAACTTCAAATTCCGTTAATTTGCTTAGGTTGGCAATCAAGAAGCTGTTGATATTGTGGTGCGCTCATGTCTGCTCGAAAAGAAACTGGGACCCATCACTGACAATCGGAATGGAAATGGTGATCGATTTGGCGTCTTGAGTTCAAGTACTTCTCCAGTAATACAGAGAGTTGCCCTGGTAAAGCCAAAGAAAAAGATTGGTCAAAGCCCAAGCAAAAGGAAAACAGTTAGCAGAAAAGAACGTGAAAATGGTTTTGCTTGTGAAAATGAAAGTCCTCCATCAAAGATCCAACGGATTTCTTCTCAGATGAACATGAAGATTCGATCTCCAAACCAAGAACACAGCAGTTATAAGGAGAGGCCAGCTTCTAGTGGACTTATGGCAGCTTGTAATGAGCTTGTGAACCTTGCTGTGACTAGGGGTAGTTTGGATGACATAACAGTCATGATAATTGATCTGAATCATTTCAGATGAAAAACTATTTCAAATAATCAGTGAGATGTAAATTTATTCTTTCATATATGTGCATTCCTCCTTTATGCTAGATAGAATCCACAGTACATATTGTCTTCTTGGTAGGAAAATAATGTGTGACCCACCCCACGCGAATGGGATTCGGGGGCCCTGTAGTGAGTGAGCTCACTACATGCGTGTAGTGAGTTCTCTCAGCCGTCCGATCCGAGATCAACGGTCCGGATAATCTTATATTTTAAAAAGCATTTTTACATTTACTTTAACTCCAATTTATCCGGACCGTTGATCTCGGATCGGATGGCCGAGAGAGCTCACTACAGGGCCCCCATGTCCACGTGAATGTGAGAGGCTGTGTGGTTGGAATTTGTGCAAGTGTGTAGTGAAAGAAATGCTCTCTCTTGTATTTTCGTTTATGTAGATATGCGCATATAAAGAGTAACGGAAACTCCACTCTTTTCTTAGTTTCTCCTTCTTCTTTTTTTTATCGGCAACAAAATTTTTATTAAGTCTCGACAAAGGGTACATCGAGGAAAAAGCCAAATACCGAGCACGAAGCAAAGTATAGGCAGGGAAAGATGAATATTCAGCGAAATGCTGAAAGAAAAAGGTTACAAGAAATAGAAAAAGAGAAGCACTCTCAGTCCCAAAAGATCATATAGCATTGTAGAGCACATGATATGATCAAAAGACTCCAAACTTCAAAAGAGACCAGAGATTGCCTGCCTAGGCTTGAGATAATCACCAAGCCTGAGATCATATCCCCAGACTTTGAGCAAAACTCCCAAGCATAAACGAAAACAACATCAATGCCCGGGTTCAGGAAACATCACCAGGAGCAACATGGAAAGTAGCAGCAGCAGCATAAGAAAGAACCAACTGCCACTATACCATATCCTCACATACACATCAGCAGCAATAGCAAGAAACATCAGCAACCTCAAGAAGCATCAGTCGCAGCAATAGTATCCACCAATCAGAAAATAGCCTCCATTCCTTAAGCAGCAGTAAGAAACATCAGTAGTAGCAACACAGCAAAACATAGCAGAAACATGTCTTTCATTTCAGCAGCAATATTAAGGAACAGCAATAGTAGCTCATAGAGCATAGAACCAATAGAACCATCATACGAGAACATTAAAGATAGTACTTCTCAGCAAGCAAACAGCATAATGCAGGTCTCATAATACCAAGTTGTAGCAGCTTGAACAACCTCAGAGATAAAAGCAACAACAGCAGAGGTATGCAATTCAGTATCCATAAAAACACCAAAGAAGCAGCCATCATCATTCTCTTATTCAGAACCAAAAAATCAGTAGCATCTGCAAAATCAGAAGCAGCAGCAGTTGTGTTAGCTGCACCTGAAATAGTAAGAGCAGATCCCACTGGCCTTCAAGAAAAGATAACATGACAGCAGTAGCAGCAGCATAACAGAGCCAGCCAGCAGATAGCATCAGCATCAAATTCATAGACAGCAGCAAAGCTCCACAAATAATGGTACAGGAGAGAGAAACCACGGGAAAGACACAAAAAGACACAAAGGATAGCCACAGAAGAGAGATACCCCAGAACGCCCAAAAAACCCAACCCATTCCAACAGAGATAACACCCCAAAAAGGAGAAAAAACCTTGCTAGAGACTCCTAGACCAAATTCCTTCTGTTGGGAACTTGGGGATGCCATGTTTCCTCCCCAAGATCATATTTCCAAGACACTACTTGGACCCATACTTGGACCCATAGTGTGTCTTTTTCCTTATTAAACCTCCACCGCCATTTAGCCAACAAAGCTATATTGTGTTCCATCAATCTTTTAATCCCTAAGCCTCCATGTGTCCTATTTCTAGATATCTTTTCCCAGCTTACCAAATGAATTCTCTTTTTCTCCACTGAATCACCCAATAAAAACTGCTTTTGTTATCCCTCAATCTTATTTGCCACTGCTGCGGGTACTTTGGATATTGACATGTAATAAATAGGGAGATTGCTCAAGGTGGATTTAATCACTCAAGGTGGATTTAATCAAAGCTAGCCTGCCTCCCGTGGACATGTGTCTCCTTTTCCATTGTTTGAGTTTCTTCTTCACTCCATCAACCACTGGTTGCCAGGTTTGAACTCTTTTTGGGTTGGCCCCCACTGGTAGACCCAGGTACTTCATTGGCAACTTCCCACTTTTCCACCCTATGATGAAAGCCAAATTTTCCACTTCTTGATCTGGTACTCCAACTCCACACAGCATGCTTTTGGAATAGTTAATTTTTAACCCTGACATTTTTTTAAACATCTTAAGAGCCTCTTGATTTCCATAATTTCTGCCATTTCATTGTTGCAGAACAGTATTGTTTCATCTGCAAATTGGAGATGAGAAATCACAGCTCCATTGGTACCAATTTGTATTCCTTTAGTCATACCCTCCTATTTTGCTCTTTCCATCATTAAATTCAATGCATCCACAACAATATTAAAAAGAAAGGGTGAGAAAGGGTCACCTTGTCTTAATCCTTTCTTTGGAAACACCCTCAGTAGCAGAGCCATTTACTGATATAGATAGTGATACTGTTGAAACACATGCTTTAATCCATTTAGACCACCTATTACCAAAACCCATTTTGCTCATCAAGTCCAGTAAAAAGTTCCAGTTGACACAATCATAGGCCTTCTCAAAATCAATCTTCAAAATCAAACCTTCTGAATTCTTTTTCTTCCAGTAGTCAATGATCTCATTAGCTATCAACAGCCCATCCAAAATTTGCTTATTCCCCACAAATGCTGCTTGTGCTTCACCAATGATACTAGGCAACACTTTCCTGACCCTATTTGCTAATACTTGGCCAAGATCTTGTAAACACAGCCCACCATACTGATAGGCCTATACTCTTTGAAACAAGATGCCTCTTCAGCTTTTGGAATGAGGGTAATAAAGGTGTTGTTAATGCCGATTGCAAGGTTGGCATGTTCATAGAACTCCTCAAAGAAGGCACGAACATCTGATTTCATGATGTTCCATGCCTTTTTCACAAAGGAGAAGTTGAAACCATCTGGTCCTGGGGCTTCAAGCTATTACAATCCGTAATTGCAGCCACAATTTCCTCCATCTCAAATTTGTTTTCCAACATAAGAGTCTGCTCTTGTGTCAGCTTTCTTGTAAATGGACCAATCAGTTTAGGTCTGAGTAGTCTGACAGCATTCCTTATCAGTTGAGGTTCTCCAAGAACCCTGTCATTTACTCTGATAGCAAAATCCTTCTATATTAAAAGGAAATCCTCTGTTTGGCTTTCGCTTTTATTTTCAGTTCCAATTTTGCCCCTCTTTTGGCCTTTTGTGTGTTTTGTTGTTCCTATTTTGTCCTCTTATTTTGGTCTTTTAGTCATTCACGTAAACATTGAATGAAGCAAAAGAGTTTTGTGGAATATGGGTATGACTCATGTTCTTATTTACTCAAACAAGACAAAACATTTAATGAAGCAAAAGAGTTGTGTGGAACAAGTTAACAATATCTATACAACACCAGAGGTCCGAACTTGCAATATCATTATCTCTTTTTTAAAATAAAATGCAATTTCAAATAGAAAAACTCATGATTAATTGGTTCCTCCCATTTCCTTTTATCCTTTTGCTTTTGGTTAAACTGTATATATTCTCGTAATCCCCTTGGTATTCAATGGCTGTTTGAGAGCAAATTGAACACTCAATTCGGGAGTATTTGTTTCTGTGGACCTCAGAGCATCCACGTGCTACACTAGATATTCTGCAGATGTACACACCACATGCATATACGTATACGCATAAAGAAGAAAAATTTAGAGAGAGGGAAAAGAGAGAGAAAATGTCGAAGAACAATGTACCTTGACGTTGGAGGACTTCCATGGCGGTTCCATCCCTTCAGGTGTGGCCAATCAGAGAGATAAACGCTTTGAGAGAGAGAGAGAGAGAGAGACTTCGCATAGCTTTTTAGAGAGAGATACACGGTCGATTTATGTTACCGGTGTGGTTAATCAGACTATCAGAGTTTTTGTTGCTTCCAAAGGTCCAAGAATGCTTAAACTTTTGTTGCGTCCATGCCAAAAGGAAACAAGAAGACATCGGCAACTAACGAACAAAAGCATTAGGCATGCAAGGAAATATATTTTGGACAATGGACTGGGCTGTGTAACTTTTGCATTTTAAGTGGCTTAGTTTTTGATATATTTTGGACTAAGCTCCTGGATTTCCTTTTCCGCTTTATCGTCCTTAGCTTTAGTTTTCAATATAGTTTATTTGTGGTGCACGACTTGTAATTGCCATTACTAATAGTATCATTGTTTTATTCAGTTCTTTTCTATTAAGCTTCAATCGCTCACAAAGTTATTCAATGCCTTTTGGTACTGTTGTTCCTAGCAAGTCATATTCTTCACAATTGAGTGACCATTGTTTCCTCTTTCTACCTGTGAGTGATTATAACCTATGCTTCTTGTTATCGGTGTTGAATAATTTGTTCAAATCATATAGGAAATGTGGTGCTAGAATTTGCAAATGATCAAAGCGATTACTACCGAAATTCTGCCTATAGTATCGAGTAAATGAAAACCAGTTTCATATCTGGAGAATGATAATGTCGGTTAGTGAGATGTGAAAGTCGTACTTGTTGACATAAGTTATTTTGTTTTGGTTTAAAATTGCAAAGCAGTGGAAAGGCAAAGGGTGAGATCAATGGTAAGTTTGATGATGATTTATGTTGTACCTCAATTGTTCTTGGAACTGCAACTACTATTTTTTTTTTTACTTATTTTTGTTTCATAAAATCTTTTCATTTATGCTTTTTTCCACCTTCCTTGAACCCCAGCTAAGAGCCACATCTTATCCCGGGCTTGTTGATCGTTCCAAGGTATTAGTTTTCTGAGGGTTACCTGTTTTGGGACTCAGCAATAAGGGTTGCATCATTTGTTCATTATACAATCCTGTTTCTTTTAGTTGCAAATTTAATTTTGGTTTTGTTTCTAGGTGTGACTGGTTTTGGAGAATCATATAAACCACAATAGAGCTGTGGGGTGCTTTTACACGGGAGAGATCAATAGTAGGGTCGTTGGTATGCTGAGCACATGCCTTTCAGCACATGCAATTGTTCTACTCAGTTTCACATTCAATTATCGTTGCACGATTGAAAGTGGTATCTTTATTTTCCCTGAATCATCTTATTATTTTTTTTTTTGGAAATTACATTGGAATATTCAATGCAAAGAATACTGCTGCTTAACTCTTTATTTTTTGCCGTTGGTTTCTTTTAACTTTTCTTCATCAAATTGCATGAACTACATTAGTATTAGTACATACACTCGTCTTAGAGTGAATGAAAATAGCCACTGTGGACCAAAGCAAATTTGTAAGTAAAAAATTCATAGAGCAACATTTCCCAGAAACACAGAGAAGAAAACAGAGAAAACATGTGTGACTCCTTCCATTTGCCCTCTCTCTCTCTCTCTCTAGAAAACCAGAGACCCCTCCTCCTAGAAAACCAGATCTAGTTTTTCTCTGGGCGGGGGAGGCGCTTTGTCGCGCCTCCTCCTCCCCCCGTCCCCTCCCTTTCTCTTCTTCTATCCCCTTCTCTCTTTCCACCCTCTATTCCCACCATTTCCCCTTTTTAGATCTACTCTTCTTCTTCATATAAAAAATCGATCGGTTGCAGATGTTGTAGATGGTCGACGGCTCCGAAATGATATCTTTATCGGCGTCATGGTTCTCGACGTCTGGGGTCCTCTGGGTCACTTTACCGGTTGATAAGTGACTCTGCGTGGGGTTCCCGGTCGGCGACAAGGGCGGCTCTCGGTGAGTTCTTCTTCCTTGCTCTTTCCTTCTCTAGATCTGTTTATTTTTTACCCCATTTCCATACGCCTCAGTGGGTCTTCCATTCTCCCTACCTTGGTTACTCGGTTTCCTCTTCCAAGAGCATCTCCGGCTGGTTTTCTGATAGGTTCTCCGGCTTATGCTTAACGGCGTGGTGATGTTTCAGTGGGGGTGGTTACCGTCGTGGTCTCCGGCTACGGTTGCTGTTGGGTGCCGTGGTTGTTGCTTAACGGCTTGGGGAGCTTCCGAGACAGTGTGTTTGATGGTCATCGGCTCCGCCCCACTTGGGTTAACCGGCGGTGGTTTGGTGATTTTTGTGGTGGCGGTGGCTGTCGTTGGTGGTGCTGGCTGTCGGTGACTCGGTGCTTTGGTGGTAGCTTTGGTGGATGTTTTGCACCTTGGTGTAGGGTTTGGTTTAGGGTTTTCTTAGTGGTGGGCTTAGCCCATTTGTTTGGGCTAAGTTCTTTGCGCTTTATTGTTTTATTCAGGCTTTTTAGGCCTTTGGGGTGTATTTTCAATGTTTAATCTGGGCAATTTAGGCCCATGGGAGTTTGGGTTCTGCTCTCTAGGTGTTCCAACTTTTGGTTGGATATTTTCTCCCCACTCGATGTAACCTTTTTCGAGTTTCCTTAATAAACTTTTGTTGCCGATCAAAAAAAACATTTCCCAGAAAAACATCCCTAGCACAAAAATAAAAATAATAATAATAAAGAACAAAAGCACAAGCACGAGATTTCGTGCGTGCACGGAGGCAATCAAAATAGTTAACTAAAAGATAATCGAGTTCCTCTTGAATTTCGTTCCTGACCAATGACAACTGCAGCACTGTTATCATATTGTATTACCATATTATTCATACATATACTAATAAAAACTAGAAATCTATTTACTTTATTTTGCAATGTGGAAACCAACAAGGGTGCGTACAATCAGAACACAAAGGAGATAAAGATGTTTATTTAACACTACAGATCTTTTGGATATATACAAAAAAATTCTTTTCGTTATTGTCATCGCTAAACTAAATGTGCCCGTGGTGCGCATGGACGGCATGGGCGTGGTTGGCGTGATGCGCGTGGGCGTGATGGGCGTGATGCGCGTGGGCGTGATGCGCGTGGGCGTGGTGGGCGTGATGGGCGTGATGAGCGTGGGCGTGGTGGGCGTGATGCGCGTGGTGGGCATGGGCGTGGTGGTGCCCTCCACCACTGTGGTGTTGGTGGTGACCTCCTCCGCTGTGGTGTTGGTGGTGACCTCCAGTACCGCTGTCTGCTCCTCCGCCGTCACCCCCTCCGTCACCGCCCCCTCCGCCGCCGTCGTCCCCTCCACCGTCACCGCCGTCGCCCCCTCCACCATCGTCCTTTCTTCTATGTTTCCGTTTACGATCAGAATCATCATCGTCACAATCGGCACAGGCAATAACCACCATAGAAATAATGGAAACGGACACCACAATAGAAGCACAAAATAAGAACAAGGTGGCGAATTGGAAATCATCGCCGCCTTTACCGCTTACCAACAAATTCAAGATTCTAGCCATTCTTTTCAGCCCTTTTGCTATGGATTTTGCATCTGTCGATGAGCCAAAAAGAAAGTATATATATGTATATGTACTTGGGTACTTCTTTGGTTTGACAACTGACAAGTATAATCTCCCTACGCGTTTTAATTAGGGCTCCTTGTCGATAAGGACTAACTACAGGGATTATAGTGTATTTAATTAATGGTCGTGGTCGTTGCGTGCTCCATCTCCCTACGCGCTTTAGTTAACATCTGCAAGAATTGAAGTGCCGGCCCCTTGTATTGCCCCATCCGCCATAGAGAGTGTAGTGTCTTATTTTAGCCGTCTAAAAGTGTTTCAATGATTCGGATTTAAAGTATAACTTTTCCAAGGAAGAAAAGATTGTGTCTCGGAAGAGTTTTATTTTAAATTTGGACAATTGATTGCTGAGTTAGTTGACTGGGATGGACGCTACACTATGTAGCACAGAGGAGGTGGTATGGGCCTCCCCGCTTCCTTCTTCAAGTCAAATTTGTATTATTTCCTCCGGCCCATATTGCTAATATGTTCGATCCACAAAATAGGACTTGAAAATAATACAATTTTTTTAAAGAAAAATTCAATAATATTTTTTTAACAATTTACTAGTAGATAGCAATGGATACTTTAATTTATGAAAAAAGTTTGAAATTTTTCTTTAAAAAGACATAATTTTTAGGTCATCATTTTGTGGATTGGACAAATATTTTTGGACTGAGGGAGTATGAAAAATAACTTTTGATACCTTCTTTATACCTATTGTGATATTATCCAATCTTTTTCTTGAAGAGAAAGAAAAGAAAAAGTGAAAAAAAAAAGGGTATAGATCACATCAAATCAACTATTTAAACACTGCAATAATAGCGTATGTACAGCCATATTCCATGGAATCATCCAATCCTTGTTTAATTAGGAGTAATCTCTCCTATATATAAAGTGTGAATGTCAATGAACAGTATTTTCGTCCTAAAATGAATCAGTGTTTCGCATGCGGATTAAATAGTGTTTTCATTCTAACGAACGAGTTGAAATCAAACCAGGCAAAGTAAAACTTTGGAATTCATTTAACCGGTTTGTCCTTATAGTACGTTTTGCTTTGGGCATAAATATAACTAGCATCAAGTCCATACTATGCACGGGGCGAATCCAAGTCGCTCTGCCATTATATATAAGATTGGTAGATAGATATTTCTGTCAGTTATTGCTAGCGGTGACCCGTGCTATGCACGAAACTTGCATCGTGTAAAATTATTAGTATTATAATTTATTCACGCCAAATTAAAGATTCGTAATCAATCCACCAAACCTACTAAAGCTCATCATACAAATCAATTAACGTCAATTTATTTATAACTTTTGATGTATGCATATTCACTTAATCAAATTATGTGTTCATGAATTGTGTACCTATTGTTGAACCCATTGAGGTTAATGTGTATGGTCTAACTTTGTGAAGAAATATTTCATTAGATTTTAAAAAGTAAACAATTTCAAAGGAAAAGTAATGGAGAGGCATCTTTTTTTTTTTACAAAAAAAGAGAGGAGTCAAAATAACCCGTGCAATGAATGAGATTTTTGAAGTGGGCAATCAAAATTAATTGCGATGACTATGAATATATGTTTTAAGGAGAGCATCCAACAAACAAATCCCTGTCACCAACTGATTCAACATCATTTCAAATTTACAATGGATCCAACTAAAAACTATATAAAACCAAATTCAAAATATATGGAATGTTATCCAGCATATGAAAAAATTGCAATAAACGTGCTATCATCACCCATATGTTGCTCTCATAAAGAATAAATTTGCACATAGGATTTACAGAATTACGAAACTTTTGCGTTTTCTTGTAGGAGTATCTTATCTATATGCCACATCCTCACCTTTTTTAAAGAAGTTATTTGGCAAAATACCCAAATATTATCATGCAACGAGGGAAAGTTGAAACATTAGTGCTTGATTACTCCCAACAAAAAAATAAAGTGCAGAAATAAAAGTTCAGCTATAAAAAGTGAAGAACAACCTTCAAAGTGATATATATTTTTACTATGTTTGATATAGTTTTTACCATTCCGCAAACTCCAATAGAATTTATGAAACAGATGTGAAGAAACAGAACTTTTATTTATTTTTATACTTTTTTTGCTTGTGTCTCCCTTTTCAACGGGATAGAAAAAATTATCGTAGTTTCTATCTGTAGTTGATATAAGTCCATAATATGTGGCAAAAATAATAGAAAAATTATTTTAATGAACCAATTAAAAGTAAAACAATGAGAACTTACCTTATAATACATGGAAAGCATCAACATATATAAGCAAGTGAAAGCATAAAGTAATTCTTCTTTCCTCCTCGGTGTACCCTTGTCGAGTTTATTATTGTAATATTTTCTTTTGTAGATAAAAAAACTAAAGT
The DNA here is from genome assembly GCA_963854785.1 of Vaccinium vitis-idaea. Classification (NCBI taxonomy): domain Eukaryota; kingdom Viridiplantae; phylum Streptophyta; class Magnoliopsida; order Ericales; family Ericaceae; genus Vaccinium; species Vaccinium vitis-idaea. Next base: position 15,521,044 of record OY978221.1, read on the forward strand.
AATACTTGTAACTTTTGTCTTGAAGAATGTACATTTTATTTTGAGTCCTTGCCGTAGGGAAAAAAAATTAAAAGAGATTATTGCCAAAGAGAGTGTGAAAGGTCAACATAGCAAGAATAGCATTTGGCAGATGTCCCTACCATAGTTCCTTCAACATATTCCGATCAAGTAAGATTGTTCACTACTTCGTCTGTAGATGATTAAGTCCCAAAGAAACTAATACCTAACTAATCAATAACGAAATGAGACTACAAAGAAAACTACTTAATGTCCAGAAATTCTAACAAGAGGATAAAAATGAAATAAACCATATAAAGGCATTCAAAAATAAGATAGAGAAAATGTATTAACATCTTAAAAAGGCTGTTGCATTAAGAATAGGATCAATGAAAAAACATCAACCTTCTTATGCAGTGTCACTCTATTAATTATCTGATTGTGTTTCGACCGCATGGTATTGCCAGTTGAGGATTAATATTAGAGCACCCATGGCCAATTGAATCTATCATTATTGTGCTCTTTAAAGATGAAGATCCTGCATTAGTATAAGGACAAAGAAAATCAAACCCTTGAAATTAGAAGAATTACCACATAAGATACTTTAAACAAAAAAAGAGAGAAACCATACATGCAGGAAATTTATGTAAGGGACTACATTTGAATAAGAATGTGCTAGTTCTAATTGTGGTATGATTTGACATGATTGATATATCATGCAAATGTAATTATGGTATATGATATATTTTCTTTGAAAAAGGAAGAAATCATAGGTTCCAATTAGGAATACTTTTTTCAAAGCATTTCCTAATTATAAGCATCCTTTAAGAATCATGGAGAGATACGGAGAAAATAAAGATGATTGGTCCCATTATGGAAAATAAGAAGATTTTAAGGAATAACAAAATATCTAACATTTTGAAATTCAAAAAAAGATTGAGGGAATGTGAGAAAATTATGTCACATGCTTCACTCAAAATCTTATATGACAAATCAATTCATTTGTGCCACTAGTCGTCCTCACATCGCTTCTCACAAAAACTCATCCTGCAATACTATATAAGATACTATAAGATTTCTCCAATTGTCATAAACAAAGGACGTGAGAAAAGTTTTGGCCCCACGTGAAGAGTTCTTGTCCGTATATTCTCTCTCTCTCTCTCTCGTCAGATTTTTTTTTTATTGTTTTTGTATTCATGGAAATAAAAATTGGGACTTTGTCCAATACTCCTATTAACTTTTTTTTTTCCATTTTAAAATGTGTAATGTGTTTTATTTTTTCTCTCCGTCCAAAAAATTTGTTCCATTTTTTCGCCCATTTTTTTTCCTAGTTTTTGTTTAGTCATATACTTTTTTGGACCGACTATGGGTACCGGAGAAAGGGATACTGAAAATTTAGTAACGGCTGGAGGGGCCCATTTTTGGGTCCCACATGACTGATTCGAACTGTTTAAATAATTTAAAATAATTTTTCGAATCACTCTGCAAAAAATCAACCCAATTGGATATGTGTTAGTGGTTGTTCGATCTAAACTACAAGTTTTCATTTAGAATTCAGGATATTAAATTGTGAGAATATTGGATCACCCATTTACACATATCATTTTGAGCTGAATTTTCGAAGGGACACTGAGAAAATTATTTTAAAATTTACGAATGGTTTAGATTGTTCGTGTAAGACCTAAAAACGAGCCCGCAAATAGTTAATACATTTTCGGTACCCCTTTCTTTGGTGTCCTTAGCATTTTCATTCTTTTTCTCTTATTGTGCACTACCAAGAATTACAGTAGAACTTTTTGTCTTTCATTTTACTTGAAAATGAAATTTGTGCCGTCTCTTTGAGAACGACGGTTAAAAAGAAGGAAAATGATTTTAACACTCTCATTTTTACCAATGACACCCTCCTTTTTGTCTTTTTGTCTGTGAATCTACAAAATAGGTTATGCATTTGGTGAAAATTTATTGCATCATTGGGTAGTTAAGTAAATTCACCTAACTAAAAAGACAAAAGGAGTAGTGCCATTGGTAAAAAGAGAGTGTTAAAATCATTTTTCCCAAAAAAACATCTTCCGATGTTCAAAAAATAAAATACCTATTTCAAATTTATTTTTTTGTAATGGCTCTTACGTGGTTTTTTCAATTTGTACTTGCTTATTTCGATTTCCTTCAGCTATTGTTTACTTGAGATGAGTAATAGATGTGCAATGGTGTGCATTGCGAATAAATCATTCCTAAAAGATCGTTTAAAAAGTTTGGTTTCCAGTCCTATTCAAATCTTGAGTTATTATCAGATTGAATAATCACATAATTCTCGGGTAAAAGATTGAATAGTCACGTAAATGGGATCTTTTGTTTTCTTTAATTTAATTTAATGAGAAGCTTATGGTATACACCCCTAAAATTTAGTTGCCCAAAAAAATGCGTAACTATTTTAGGGATTACCATAAACCAATATTTGCAACTTCACCAAAAAAAAAAGTGAATTCTCCTTTTGTAATATTACTAACAATACCATAATGCATGGTTCTCATTCGTTTTTCACAAAACAACTTAACATTTTAAATGCTAACGTTGAGTATGATTTTTCTTGATTAGCGATTTTATGTTCCTCCACTCAAGTATTATTTCGATGACACGATTTTCATCATCATTGTTGTTCAATACATTACAATTAATTAGCACTAAAATATAATGTATTGGACCTAATATATACTTGTACTGGGCATCAGCACGCGCACGTGCATCGCATGCGCATTGTGCACTAGTATTTTTTAAGTTATAGAGACTCTTCATTTGTACCAATGCGTCTTTGTTAAGTGTCTCAAGAGCACTGTTTAGCTTGCTGCAGGTGTAGGTATGTTCAGGCCTTTTTGCAGCAGTTGAGGTTGGACCTTGTCCAATAAGATGATAATTTTCAGTGTTGTACGTGATACGTGGCAGTACCCACTGTGGATTTTGGTCGCCCAAAAATATTTTAGAAGGTTCGGATTTTAGAGAAAAATAGGAGAGAGAAAATAGAGAGGAGGAAAAAATCTGGGCCGTCCAAAATACTTTTGGATAGCCAGATTGTACGCTCAAGCACCACGTGTGTCACCCTACTCGGCAACCAAAATTTTTTCCCCAATACAGGCCTCAAAGGTGAGATTGGCTAGTAGTTAAACATGCATGCATTTGAGAGAAAAACTTGGGTACAAATAGCGTACCACATGGTGCCCCACGGCCCATCCGGGCCATCCAAAGTGTATTTGGTGTTGTGCGGCGGGGCCCCCAAGAACCCAACCACAACCCAAGATTATTGATGGCCATGATATTGGAGAAATAACAAACGAAACATATGCGAAATCAAATGGAGAAACCAAATAAAAACCAAAACAAATAAGAGAGACACCAAAGATTTACGTGGTTCGGCTTACAGATGTAAACCTACTCCATGGGGCAAGTAAACGAGAGAAGATTCCACTATATGTGATGAGAACATGCTTCGAAGAGTTACAATGGTGACAAACAATCAAAGTTCTTGCAAGAAACACTCACTAACCCCAAATACAAGTTTTCTCACCAAAACCCAATTGGAATCTCTTGCCAAAACAAATTCTCTCTCATCAAGTCTCACAAAACTGCTAGGGTTTTAATCAAGAGACGCAGATGGAAACGATTCCGCAGACGTGACCGGATGTCACACATAAACAGATGATTCTCACGAAACCCTACGGTTTCATCCAGAAAGAATCTCAGAAATAGATGATCTTCCAGATGGCCAAAAGATATTAATTTTAATACTCCCCCTTAATGACTTGTTGTGTTACACCTAACATTTCTCAAAAATATTGAAACATGTCCTTTGGAAGTGCTTTGGTGAAGATGTCCGCTACTTGATCTTCGGTCTCGCAGTACTTGAATTGAATCTCGTCATCCTCCACAGCCTCTCGGATAAAGTGATGAATGATGGCAATGTGCTTTGTTTGGCTATGGTAGATAGGATTCTTTGTCATGGCAATAGCGGACTTGTCACAAAAATTGGAATAGGCTCTCCTTGGTTCTCACCAACATCTTCTAAAATCCTCCTTAGCCATATTGCTTAAGATGTTGCCAATAATGCCAAAACATATTCGGCCCCGGTGGAAGATTGTGCCACTGTTTGTTGCTTCTTGGATGCCCATGAAAAGACACCTGAGCCAAGAGAAAATGCATAAATGGAAGTGCTCTTCACATCATCCACACACCCGACCCAATCACTATCACGAAATCCAATCAACTTTGCATCAATATTTTTCTCATATGCAATGCCAGAATCAAGAATACCTTCAATGTACCTCAAAACTCTTTTAGCCGCTCCAAAATGAGTTTGGGTTGGATTATGCATAAACAGAGACAATAAACAACTTGTAGCAAATATAAAATCCGTCCTCGTTGCCGTCAAATACAACAACCTTTCCAACCAAACTTTTATAACGAGATGCATCAACTACTTTGCTTCCATCTTCTTTTGACTATTTTGCTTCTATCGTCTTTTGTCAACTTTTCATTTACCACCAAAGGTGTAGCAACCAATTTGCAATTCGTCATTTTAAACTTTTCAAGAAGAGTTCTAGCATACTTCTTTTGGCAAATAAAAACACCATCTTCATTTTCAAGAACTTCAAATCCCAAGAAGTAATGCAATAATCCCAAATCACTCATTTCATACTTTTTCATCATAGCTCTTTTAAATTCTTTCAGCCATCTTTTTATCATTATCGGTAAAAACAAGATCATCAACATAAAGAGAAACAACGAGAATACCAGTGTTACCTTGCTTTTTGATGTACAAGGGTGGCCCATTTTTGCTTCTTTGAAAGCCTTTGTTGTTGAAAAAGAATCAATCTCGCTATACCATGCTAGGGGTGCTTGTTTCAACCCATATAATGCTTTCTTCAACTTGTACACTTTATCTTCTTTGCCTTTGACAGCTAAGCCTTGAGGTTGATCCACATACACCTCTTCCTCCAAGGCTCCACTCAAGAATGCGGATTTCACATCAAGTTGGTATAA
>OY978221.1:15531071-15717038 GCA_963854785.1 Vaccinium vitis-idaea
GTATCGTCCTCAAAGTGAACAACATACCCATGCTCCACCATTTGACCAACACTCAAAAGATTTTGCTCCAAGTCCGGAACTAGTAGAACATCCCTTATGTATCTTGTTCCCTTCTTGGTCTCCACCGCAATAGTACCCTTTGCTTTTGCTTGGACTAAGGCACCATTACCCATCTTGACTTGTGAATTTGAGGAAGTATCAAGGTTGGGAAAAATGGTCTCATCGCCGGTCATGTGGTTACTACAACCACTATCAACAAACCAAACTTCATCCTTTTTTCTCCATTGCATTTTGACATGCATAAAGTATGTTCCCATCAACTTGTTTCTTTTCCGAAAAATTAACTTGTTGGTTGGGCGTAACTCTACGATCCTTCTTCACATGCCCAAATTTCTTACAACTATAACATCGTGGTTTTCCCTTAAACCAACAATCTTTCTCCACATGACTACTCCGATTGCAAATTCAACACTTTCCTTGTGTGGACTCGAGATTTTCTTTTTTTTAAAAATTCTTCTTTTGAAAATTGTACTTTCCTCGCCCTTTTGCATTATCAAATTTTTCTTTTCCTTTTCCACCTTTAGATTGATTGAAATTCCAAGAGGTTCCTTGATTTTTATGGGCACTAAAATTGAGTTTAGATTGAAAAGCACTTTCAAGTGACTTCTCCATTTGATTACTCAATCTTTGCTCAAATTCTTTAATGGAACCCATCAATTCCTCAACACTCAAGGTTTCAATGTCTTTAGTATTTTCAAGAACCGCAGCAATGGGGTTATAATCCACCGTCAAAGTGATTAAAATTTCCCCCACAATTCTTTCATTAGTGATATTATCCCCATGTATTTTCATTTGATTCACAACTTCCATTATTCTAGTAAAATAATCTTACAACACTTCACCATCTTTCATCTTCATATTTTCAAAATCTCTTCTCAAAGATTGAAGTTTAATACCTCTTACCTTCAAGTTTCCCCTATACTCCTTTTGTAGAATGTCCCAAGCATCCTTTTGCCTTGGTCTCATTGATAATCCTTGAAAAAATCTTGTCCAAACTCATTGGTGAATCATTGAGAGGTGTGGACGTGCCACCAAAATTTAGGTTTTCCGTTTTTGGAGTGATTTTCAGAGTCGCCACCCTAGTTTTTATTTTGGAAAATGATTTATGACCCAAAAAACCTGTTTGTTTTAAAACATTCAATGACTTTGATGCCCTTGATTTGGAAAAGGTTTTGGTCTATCGAAAACAGAGTATTCTTTCAGTTCAGGAGCCGAGTTACGAGAGGGGAAGGGTTTTAAGGCACCCCTCTCGCCCGATATGAAATCACTCTCTATTTAATGCTTGTGGGATTTTGAAAAATCTTTTTATTGCTTAACTTTATTCACATAATAGGAGGTAATATTGAATAATGGAAACTAATAGATCTACATGAATATGAACAAGCAGAAAAGACAAAATTTACAGAAAACACTTGGAAGCAATCACTATTTTGAACATTGCAAGAGGAAAATGAGTTTTGAATTTATTATACGACTTAGTGTCGTGCGGCACTGTATAGTGTCGTGCGGCACTGTATAGTGTCGTGCGGCACTGTATAGTGTCGTACGGTACTAGAGATAAAGGGGGAATGCTCAAAACAGCATGTTAGTGAGTATAAGTGAATAAAAGATACCCTGCACTTTTGTGGTATTAGTGAATCAAAAGAAACAAGGTATCAAAATGTATCTCCTTGAGGGTTAGTACCGTACGGCAATGCACAGTGTCGTGCGACACTAACCTGGAGATTTCAATTTTTTTTATTTGTTTGTTATTCCGTGGCTAACTAAGCCCAAAACTAGTATAAGAGACTGGCTTGAGCCCAATTGCTCCCCTCAGAGTATTGAAACAAAAACTTTCAAAATGATATTGTACCTTTGAAAAGCTTTTAAGGAGCTTCCTTCTTGGACCTTTGACTGGCTTTGAACGATTGCTCCTTGATCTTGACTTGAAAACTTCGGCTTTTGAATGTAAGAAAAACTAAGGCTTGGGTATATATAAGGCAAAACATGACTTAGGGACCAAGTAGACGTCGTCAGGAAGTAGGGGAAGTCGGCCATGGTTTGGGGAGCAAGAAAACTTTGTCACCAAGGCATTTTTTAGGACTTCCATACGGCATTATGTCAGTGTCGTACAACACTGAGTAGACTACTCAATAGGCTGAATTTCACGGGGCCACCCCGGGTGCTACCGAACTCCGTTTTGTCCATGGTTTGAAGCGTTGGAAAGCTTGTTAAGTCTACTTTTTAACCCAAGTGGTTTGGACCCAAAATAATTTGTACATAAATGAGTGACCATTTTACCCCTCAGGTGGTCGAAAAGAAGTCGTTTTGGTAAAATCCTCACATTTCTCTCATTTTCAAAACAGATTGAGACATTATATATCGATGAAGAGGGTTTTAATGTGTGACAAGAGGGTTTTAATCTGTGTATTGTGTGACAAGAGGGTTTTAATCTTTGTACTGTGTGACAAGAGGGTACCAACAAAATTGAAAGGAAAATTTTATAGAACTGCCATAAGACCAGCGATGTTTTACGAGACAGAATGCTGGCCTATTAAGAAGCAGCAAGTGAATAAGATAAGTGTAGCGGAAATGAGAATGTTGAGGTGGATGTGTGGTAAGACTAGACGAGATAGGATTAGAAATGAAACAGTTCGCGAGATGGTAGGTGTAGCACCTATAGAGGAGAAGTTAAGGGAAAATAGGCTAAGGTGGTTTGTGCATGTCTATCGTAGGCTAGCGGATGCAGTAGTTAAGAGAGTGGATGGATAGCTTTGGGTAGAAACGCACAAGCGAGGGGAACACCCAAATTGACATTAGATGCGGTAGTACGCAAAGATCTGAGTATACTAGGTTTAAGCGATGAAGCAGCACTTGACAGAGCTCAATGGAGAAAAAGGATTCATGTAGTCGACCCCAATTGATTGGGACATAAGGCTTGGTTTGGTTTGGTTTGGTTTGGTTAAGAGGGTTTTAATGTACTTAGAAAATGGTTTAGGGTAGGGTTTGTTTTGAAGAGGTTTCTTTTGGGTTTTCGAAAGAGAAGGAGCATTGATCAAGCTTCCAAGGATGTTTCGATTCATTTCATCATTGGGGAGCCATCCGGCCACGGCTTAAGGGTATTTGGAAGGTCCTAATTGGGGTGTCTATAGTTGCTTCTCTATGACGGAACTCAGATACCAATACTTGACACGAATGACGTCAAAGATGGAGACAGCCCCAATTTGGGCTTCCCAGAATCCCTAAGCAAAAACAAATGCATGCAAGCATTCAAATGCATGAGGTCGCACTCTTTCAAGCTGCCTACGTACCCCTTTGTAGGGATCAGACCAGCGTAATTCCTTGGGGCTAATGCAAGCAAAAACAAGCAATTGCAATGTGCATTCATGATGATGAAAAAATTGACTTTTGACAATACAAATAATCACCTGTTGGAGGGTTTTGAAATTAGTACAAAATTATTTTCAACAAGGGTAAAACGAATGATGACTTGTGAAAAGTCATTTCAAATCAATGCCATGGAGGACTTATGATGAATCGGGAAAAGCCATTTCAAATCAAAGAGGACTTGAAATCTATGATGACTCGGGAAAAGCCGTTTCAAATCAATGGGTGAGAAATCTATCTCAAAACACTGGGATAAGAAATATATCTCAAAATTGATTGAAAAGTTGTCCCGCAGGACAATTTATTGGAAAGTGGTCCCGCAGGACAATTTGATTGAAAAGTTTTTTTTGGATAATTAATTTGATTGAAAAGTTGCCCCGCGGAACGGTTTGATTGAAGAGGTGACTATTTCTAGTCTTGAAATTGAATTTGAAGTGACCATTTCTGGTCTTGTATTTGATTGAAAAGTGACTATTTTTGGTGTTGAAATTGAATTTGATTGAATTTGTGTGTGTCAGGAAAGAATTAGTATTTGACAAACATCTGAAATGGTTTTTTTTTTTTTTTTTCGTCTCTTTTTCACCTTGCTTTCATAAAGAGAAATTATTGGAGGCGATAGTGAAATCATCTACCCTTCTTTTCTTTTTAGTTAAGTACGGAAAGCTGAGTTTGTTAGTCACAGAAAAGAAAAAGGTGAAAGAGCTTACCTGCCTTCCATATAATGGAGCTATATAATATGCCAACTCTTCCTCTCACTATAACTCCTTTTCCTCCTAAGTGTCACTTCAAAAATCTCGGTAGTTTTCTCCTGACTAAAACATAATGCCACCTCTGGTAGCATCTATGGACAAATCTTGTGAGTAAGATGTCTCATGCTCGATTAAGATCTTGATCCATTTCTTTCAATCCTCTTGTTTTCTGTCCTTTTTTTTTAACTCTTGTTAGTTAGATGCAGGTTGATCTCCTTTTGTTGGACACTTTATGAAGAATGATGAATCACCCAATCGGAATTCCTGCTTGTTTTTTGTCTGGTGAGAGACCGGATGATGGTTCTGCTACTATTACAAGGGCAGGCCAGAATTTTGTGATGTCAGTTTATCAAACTAAGATCGCAGGCCGTTTACTGTTGATAACTGTTACATGGTACAAGAATTTGTTGGTTCATGGGTTATCTGTCTCGGTTCAAGGACCACCTGGCGACAACGTCTACTACTATTGTCGCAAGATCCAGCTCAAGCCATGGCTTTTTTGGAGGAAAGAAGGGTTGAAACAACTTAACGTGGATGGTGAGACTATTGGTGTTGTTTGGGACCTAAAGGCTGCAAAATTCAACGGTGAAACGGAGCCACAATCGAATTACTATGTCGCCATTGTATCTGATCAAGAGGTTGTGTTGCTTCTTGGTGATTTGAAGAAAGATGCCTTTAGGAAGACCGGTTGTAGACCAGCTCTTGACGATCCAATATTAGTTTCAAGGCAAGAGCATGTTTTTGGAAAGAGGAAATTCTCCACAAGAGCTAAATTCCATGAAAAAGAAGCGTTTCGCGAGATTTCAATCGAGTGCTTTGGTGGGTTTGATCCAGACATGGAGATTAGGATTGATGGGGTTTTGGGTGTTCATGTGAAGCACCTTCAATGGAAGTTCAGGGGAAATGAACTGATACGCATTGATGACAAAGTTAGAATGGAGGTGTGTTGGGATGCCCATAACTGGCTCTTTAGTCCTGGATTAAGGCATGCACTTTTCATATTCAGGCTTTTATCGCCTTCATCGCTGCCATTCATATCGACTCTGTCATCACAGACTCAGGCAGAAAATACACAATCAGGAGAGGAGTGCAATGCTGGTAAGCCAGCTGGGTTTTGCTTCTTTCTCTATGCTTGGAAGGTTGATTAAACTAAGGCTTATTAAGCTCACTTGAATAAAGCTAGAATGAAATGATCATTCCTGCAAAATGCTCGTTTCGACGATTAGTTTGCAAAAACAAATTAAAGAATTTGCCTTAACAATGTCATCACAATGGCCACACCCTTGTAAAGCCAAGGAATGACCCATTTTCCTTCTTAATATTATTCCAGTGAACCAAACAATTGATGAGATCAGTTAGTTGCCTAGTATGTATCAACATTGGTGATTAGAGTGAGAGGAAGATGAAGGGGAAGAGAGAGAGGAGGAGGAGGGGTGGATTGGAAAGCAGCACATGGGAGTGCTTGGGCCCAAAGAAAAAAGTTGGGGTTAGTAACAGCTAGCTAGGTTTGGTCAAAACCGGCATAATTAGACAGGACAGAGTGGATCACTCAATTTCTCCAATCTCATATCTCCATCCAAAGACTTGACAGAGGTGTTCTCTCTTTTTCTGTACTTTTTTTGTTGGTTCGACAGTCGAGGGGTGTTCGGGCCAACTTACGCGACAGAGGCATATTATAACGGACACGGGGATGCTGCTGTGCGGGAGCTGCACAGCAGCATCCCCGCGTCCACATATGCTCACATTATATCTAGAAGGGTACTTCTTTTTTTTTTTCTCTTCTTGTTGCCTACATTGTAAGTTTCTGTTGTCTACATTGTAAGTGTTTGCCAAGTGAATTGGAGAAGCTGGCAATAAGTTTGGGAAAAAGGTTCTGAGTCACACAAGCGTCTACCAAACAGGGGGCCTAAATGTTTTTGCCCCCTTTCACTCTTTAATAGATTCAGAGTAAACTCATGTGCTTCACCTTTCAATTCAAGTTCATTGTATTTGTGGTAATATTTCAAATGGATGATTTCACTAGTCCCTATCAATCACATGTTTATTTTCTTTCCCTTAAAAAAAAAATTCAGCAAATACTTTTCAGGTAGGTCTTTAGGAAACGTGCATCTTACTTTAATGTAATTAGGTTGTCCATTAGCACCAAGGGTTAGTCCGGTCTTTCGGTGGGTTTGCTCCCCACACAATTGATCAGGGTTATTTCTTGTTAATTCTCTAGTCCCGGTGTTGATGGCCTGCTTTTGACCTAACCAAGAAGGAATTAGTCGAGGTGCATGTAACTTGACATGGACACTCCTGACCGGCAAACCAACAAAAAGTTAGGCTGTCCAATTGAATAATTGTATCAAAATAGAAAAAGGGAAAGGGGAAAAGAGAGGTTTGGCCCTCCAAAATGCATGTTACATGTAGTTGAAGTCCATGCCTAGAGTACTTGGCCCTCAGGTCACCATTTAACTAGACTAGTAGAAAGCAATATAAAAATGAGATGCAGTCTCAGTTTCAGAAAGGTAGATTAGAAAAGATAAAAAAATGTGATAACCAGAAAGTATTCAGATCTTTACCCAAAACATAGAAAGCATACAGGGGTCCATCCCACATGTCTAGCAACTTTTACTTGATCCACCTGTTGATTGACTCTTTGAAGTGAGACCCATCCCAGCTGATTCTAACTGAGGGATTATTGCAGGAGATTGATAGTAAAACCTCCTCCATTAGCGAAACTTTACTGGTATATATTTTTTGTCTAGAGTGTCGTCTTATATGAAAATTTTCCAACTACGGTCCACATCGTTATACTTTTTTTTTTTCTCTCTCGTTGCGACTGATTAATTCCAAAATTTTCGACGAGAAAATAAGCAAAGAATTACAAGAAGTAAAAAGCATCAAAAAAATAGTACCAAACCAAAAATTTAGGGAGAGTAGCTATAGCCTATACATAATCACATTGGCAAAGCATTAATCCTGGCCTGTGAAAAATTTTATACCATTTATTACCATCCTTTGGAATTTCTCATCAGTAAACCTCAAGTCACCTTCCACATAACGGAGCCAGCCATAGCAACAGCAGACTTAGAACAGTGAAAACAGAACTCTCCAAAAGAAAAAAAATTGAGTATTTCAGGGTCCTAGCAAGCACATGTTGATCACTTCAATGTGCTGGTGGGTGCCTGTGGCAAGCCATTTTCAATGGGATTGGTGGATCGGAAAACGAACCATCCACAATCCGGTCAAAAATCCACTTATTAGCTGCCTCTGTGAAGTGTACCCCATCCCAGTTGATCATGACTGAAGGATCTTTACATGGCTTTCCTACTAAAACTTCTTTGCCGCGCACTGTAATTTTTCCTCCACAACCGATATGAGGGTTGTAGTTGTACTTCCCCCCATGGCCACAACAAGCTTGCAGCGGGTGCACGAATCCTGTGAAATATCACAATTATCTGAGCTAAGGAAAATAAAACATCGACCATAACCATATGAATGTTGAGGACGCTCACAATGTATGGTTCTGAAATTGGGGAGCTTTCTACTTGCATGTTTTTTTTTTTTTGATCCGTTCTACTTGCATGTTCGAAGTGCTAGGAATCTTACTTCCCAAAGTTAACGCAAGTACTTCTATGAAGTAGTGTTTTCAAAAGGCGTTTCTGAACACATGTTTTATTGTAACTGAAATGTGTTTCTCAAAAAACGACTTCTACGGAGTTGTGTTTTTTGTGTCCCGGCCAACTTACGCGCACAATATTACATATAAATTCATCATAAGAGTTGATAGCAAATAGGAATTTTCAAACTCTTAAGAAGAGGAGAAGCTTACCATAGTGATGGGCTTGGCTGATGAGAGTATACTTGAGTGAATATACATCAACATATGTAAGGGCTGCCAATGGAAGATCCATTCGGAGTTGGCCCACAGCTTCTTTCAACTTCTTGTTAAAATATTGGGCCACCTCATTGAAAGGGCCTGCGCATCCGGCCTTGTCCACTTGTCCTGCTGTGATTGGCAGCCGGTCCATCACATATGGAAGGCACCCCACAGGACCAGTATTGTGTATCCAAAATGATCTACCCCCTTGATCATATATAGACTGCAAGACATCAAATACATCAGAGAATCATCAACTCTAAGCACTTGGCTTTTCAAAATTTCTGAAATCCAATTGCAGGGTGCAGTTTTGGTTTCTTGGCCCATCGCGAATTTCACTTTGATATTCTGAGTTGTTCTTTTAAAGACGTGGGATCCGTAGTGGGCCAAGAAACGAAATCTTCACCCTGCAGATCCAACTTCGATGAGCACCAAGTTGATTTAAAACAGTGGCGTAAAGAAATTCACGAGCTATGTAAGGTTGGTTTCTTACCTTAACAACAATACTGAACTGATTTAAAACATCGGGAACATACTCTCTTACTTGATCCGTTGACATGTTAAGAAAATAACCAGCAGTCAGATCATTTTGGCCTATATCGAATGTGTATAAAGCTCGGGAAAAATCTTCCCCTTTCGGTAGAAGTCTCTTGAAAACTCCTCCTATACACCAAATAAGTCAAGCCGAAGATCGTTACACAGCAATAACTCACAACTGTATGATGTAATTGCTAACCCCTTTGTCCCTTAATTTTTGTCAATTTTTCAAAGTCCTGTCCTTCATCGGATCAACCAATATTACATTTTAATGATCTTATTCAAAAATTGTTTTCCCAATATTATTGGTTGATCTGATTAAAGACGTGAAGGTTGATAATAGACATGAATTATGGGATGGGGAGACTAAGATTTGGAAAGGTTTAGGTATTTTCAATAGAACCTTGGCTACGGAAAAGTTGTGAACGACGATGGAAGTCGTTGAACTGATAAAACTGAACGTTCAATGAAAAGGGACTATAGCCACTTTGATGAAGGGTGGTGTTCTGAGGTCTAACGGTGGATCCAGCGGTGGCGAAATTGGCTCCATGGGTGAAGTTGGAGCCTACTGCGTCAAGGAAAGCGCTGAGATATGGTAGTCCTAAACTTTCAGCTGAAAACCACAAAACAGAACAGGTAATTGTGTCAATTTTTAGTCCAAAGGTTAGCTTAGATTAATATGTCTCCACCAAAAGCAAAGTACTTTTGTTTGTCTCGTGAATTCCCTAGTTTCGGTATTAATGGCTCCCATTGACCAGGCCGGGGTGGAGATAAGTTGAAGTACGTGAAAAATGATTCGCACACCCTGTTAAACCAAAACTCAAAAAAGGAAACTATGTTTGGAGTAATTTTTTGGTGATAGGTCACGGTCACGGGTTCAGTTTTGGCGTTGATGGTCTCACATCCCATTGAACAAACCGGGGAGGGAATTAGCTGAGTAGCGTGTAAAATGATTCGCAGCCTGCTAATCCAAGACCATAAAAACTAAAAAGGGAACTATGTTAATTTTTTGGTGATAGGTCACGGGTGGTCAAACTTTTAGTTCTGGCACCAAAATGGTGTATCAAATATCAAGCATATGGCAATTATATTTAGAGTGAAAGTTCAGTCCGGATGAGCCGGAAAAATGGGGGTTTCCGCCTCCGCCTTCTGTGGGTCCCACTGTGCATTCAAAGTAATAATCTGAACCGTTCATCTTGTAGGGCCCACAAAGTAAGATACGCACACAAAAAATCATCTTGATCGGCCACCGATATGTATGTAAAAATCTGAATTTTAATTTTACAAAATAGACGGCCTGATTCTGTCAGTAATTTTTTAAGTTAAACTGTCAACGACCGTCCATTTTTTAAACTAAAATTGAATTTTACACATACCTATTCATGTCTGAAGATCAAACCTTTTTCGTGACCATAATACTTTCCGGTCCTTACAAGATGAATAATTCAAATTACTATATATAGTTTATTGAACCCACGGTGGAGATAATTTTTTCTCTTGCATATAGCTGTTGTGGGACCAATTTTTAGTGCATTAAGATACAAAGATTTCTCTACGAAAGAAACGTGACTCCATGAGCTGTCGGTAAATCTATAAAGTTATCAAAATCCCAAAAATCCCACAGGAATGCTTACAAAAGAAGGGGTTCAAGTTCAACGTTCAGGTGAGACCCTGAAACAGGGCCAAATTTTTTGAGGCAAAGTTACCAATTTCCTTTCATATATATGAATCAAGTTCTCTCAGCTAGTAATTTGAATTATTCATCTTGTAAGGACCGGAAAGTTCTCTCAGCTGTGCAAAAGTGCTTTTAACAGTTGGATTTTGTTGAAAGTTTTTTATCGGGAATCAAGAAGAACTATTCTTTCCGGGAGTAATATTTTTAAATTTGAATCATTGATTGTCGTGATGAATGACCCAAATAACTACATAAGCTTCTCTGCGGTCCAATTGCAAAGAAGCCGCTTTCCCTTATTTCATGGCATATTTGTTCCCCGACAAGAATTGTAAAGAGGCAATGATATGCACATTTAGTGACCCTATCGTGCGTTAGCTATTATTTAAGCATTTTTGCTACAGGAATTATGTGATTTGGTGGTATTGTTTAAGTTTTGCCACAAAAGCTTTGCTGCATTTACCAAACTTTGTAAGTTTATACTTGTACCCTTTTTGGAGAAGATACCAGTTCTGCAAAAGCATTTAGGTTATGTCTGGATATCTGGAGCAGTGCAGCAATGCAATCACACTGTTGAGCAGGCATTATGGGGCTCACTCCGATTCCCGTTATTTAATCTGAATCATTCATTTTGTTTGTCGTGTCAAGTCATCCACCTAAAAGTTTGGATTGATTGGACATCGATATTTATATGTTCAAAATGTTTTTCTTGGAAAAAGACAGTTGTAGATGATTTTTTAAAAATAGTAAGGTAAATGCGAACTGGTCAAGTAGTTACCGATGTCTGATCAGTCCGAATTTTTGTGAGGAATAACTACTCGACGAGACAAGCAAAATGAACAATATAGATCAAATAACCTTACCCGGGGTGGGCCCCATAGTTGGTGCAAAACAACGTTATGTTTGGTTGAGTTCTGTAGAACCAGTTTTCTTACTGTAGCAACTTTTTTGGGAGCAGAGAAACAGAGAGAAATTCTTATTAAAAAACGTGTGATGGGTTGAAAAGGGGAGAGAGAGAGAGAGACTATAAAGTGCCAAAATTAGATTGTGCATATAAGTTTTTTGGGACCCACTTACGAATTTCACACAAATGATCCAATTCGTTTATTAATTTTAAAATACTATTTCAAGTAACATTGGAAAAAATCAGCTCAATTCAATAATGATAAATGCTTCATTCAATCTTCTAAATTTTCATAGAATTTAAGATCTTGAATTTTGAATGAAAAGTTAGATAATAAGATCAAACACTTAAAGTTATCAAATTCAGTTTATCTTTTTTTAAAGCCACTCAAAATTTTATTTTTATGTTATTGAACGGCTTAGATCATTTGTGTGAAACTCCTAAATGGGTCCCAAAAAGCTTCTATGCACAATTTAACTGTGGCATTTTATATTTTAACTTTGGCTCTCTAAACTTGTCAACCCGTCACATCTACTTTTACCAAAAGTTTCTCACTCCGTGATTGGATCACAGGTTTCTACAGTACTGGTTTTAGTTCTCAGGACCATAACCAAACAAGGCCCAAGTGTACTGTCACTATGAATAATGAATTGAGTATTAATTGCAGTCCTAGTAATCTAATACCTGATGCAATCCTCTCTTGGAAAGTTAATTTTTTTCTCTAAGGATTGAGCTTGGAATATTAATTATCATTAAAAATGGAGGAATCAAATTCCTACTTAGAAATGATTTTCCAGTAGATGCTTAATCAATAATCCCATTCCAACTCCAATCCATTTTCGAAACTTTAAAAGAAAAAAAAATTGTACTAGGCAACCATCAAATTTATATTCCCCTCGACATTACTGTCGTTCAAATTAAGCGTTAAGACGAAAGATGGTAGAGCTATCAGGAGGGCCATATACTTAAAATTTATATGTACCAAATTTCGTGACACTAATATTTGGGTTCCAACAAAGAGCCCTGATGGTCATCTATTATTCTAATGCAACATTCTATATCTAGCAATTACACAAAAAAAAATGGCATTCCTCTTGTCAAATTGCTCTGTTTCCTTTTCTCTGTTATTAGGTTCTGCCATAACATTGACACGGGGCTGTAGCGGCTTGCTAATTACAGACGTGTACTGAGTAATCACCGCCATTCAAAACACTATTAACGGTCCAAATTTACTCTCCGTGTAATGAGTAACGTCAATACACACCCCGGATCCGCCATTGTAACAACATGTTAGCGGCTCAAGGGGCATTGTAATTTTCCCAAAAAATAGTTCCAACTGGGGGACAAAAAAAGAGAAAAAGTGGTCTTACTTCTTCGCCCAAGCAAGTGATTTTTCTGGCAAGCAAAATTGGGAGTGAACAAAGAAAGAAAGAGGATTCGTAGTACCTATAAAATCGACCACTAGACGGCCGTCGCAGTAGCGTCCGGCGGGGTGGTGGAAGTAAGACTCTCCATGTGGCGGACCCGCCTGCCCAAATGCCGCAGACAAGCCGCCGGTGTCGGAATTCGAGTCACCGAAGTTGAATATGGCCGGAAAATCACAAGTGGCTGCTGTGCCAAGCACTGGATTTGGAACAGAAATTGCTAAGAGCAATAGCAGTAGAGCAGTAACAGTGGAACTCAGGCAATGGGAGTATTCCTCCATTAGAGAGAATTTTGAAAGAGAAAAAAGGCGAAGAAAGATTGGATGGAGAAGTGTTGTCGTCGTGCAATTGTGTAAATTAAAAGCAGATGAGAACAAAGAAGACTGAGGAGTGAAGACAATATAAGTCACTGTCAACCGTTTTATTGGACTAATGATTTCTGTCCAATGGAACGAAATTTTTACAGGGTTATGCAAAATTTTATAGTAGAAACTCACCCCTTTAGCCATGGACTTAGGGGTTCGCTCATTCTTAAGATTTTAGATCAGAATCTCTCTTGTTCGGTCAACTTCTTTGGGACTAATTTAGATGGAACTTTGCTCGTACTTTAATTGGACTCTTCGCAATTCGGCAATGGAATAAGCCCCTTAAATTATTCGAGTGCGCATAAGTTGGCCGGGACATTGAGACATAAAAAAAAGGAATTATAGAAGGATTACTACGTGATCTCCTTTTAATCTCATCACATTTGCTTCCCTAAAACTAGTTTTTTTTTTTTCCACTTATCTCGCAATTGACAAAGTATGAATTATAAAAAAGCATCCACGTGTCTAAATTTGAAACAAATCATTGAAAATAAGAGAAACGTTATCTTCTTTGGATATTTCATTAAATGTTCCTTGTGCAAGAAAAAGATCTTATTTGGTTTGGTTTTTGGATAATGATTGGAGGAATAAATAAGGATAATACTAATTAGAAATAAGGGGTAATGGCTTATCAAAAATAAAATAAAATAAAATGAAATGATTAGAGAGACGTGGAGAGAGAAATAAGAATAATAATTAAAAATAAGCGTAATGATTGGAGAAAAATGTGAATAATGATTGAAGAATAATTAAGAAAACCGATCTTGAAAACCCAAAACGAACAAGGTCTCTGAATGGAGTGAAGAAGGCCCCAATGGTTGGCAAAGTGACTTAGGAGTTTGCTCCCATCTAAGGTCTCAGATTCGATTTCCCTTACCGGCAAACTCTTGGGGCCATTGGGAATTATGTCCTGTCGTTACCTCCAGGGCTCCGAAATTAGTCGAGGTGCACGCAAGATATCCCGGGCATCCGGTTATAAAAAAGAAAAAGAAAAAAAAGAAAGGCGTTACATTTGGTTTTAGATAACACCAATCCAGAAACGTTATCTTCTGGTATGACATGGAATTTTGAATCATTTGGGTGGTTTTGGAGCATATTAAAATCAGTTAAATTGTGCAGACAAGTGACATGGGCAGCTTTTGTAATTTAGTAAAACTTCACCTTTATCTAATTGTAGGGGTGGAAGATCCTCTGTCCCACACAACCCTGTCCGACCTCCCTGTTCTACCCATTGGCACCATTCATCCGAGTAATCAACAGCTCGGATGCCATCTCGACCCCGAACAGATCTGAGCAGTCCATGTTAATATGTGAATCCGGGCCGTTGATTTCTCAGATGGACAATGCGGATGGGAAGGCCATGGAGGTCTGACAGGGTTAGTGTGACAGAGGATCTGATTCCAATTGTTGGATCATTGTACATTTCAGTGCATTGGGGAGGAAGTAGGTCCAAGCCCGCTGACTCAGTAGAAGTGGCAGAGTCAGGGTAGAGAAATGAAGAGTATTTTGGCAAAAAATGCACCCAAACTAACTAATTGTGGACAATCTCCTGTCAGTAATTAAGAGGCTTGCAAGGAGACTAAATTTGGAATGAGATAACTCATCCGGGATAGCAAATGAGAGCCAAACCAAGGATGTGAGGTAGGCCCGGGATTAGTCCTCGCATCCTCCATCCAAACGAGCCCCTAGGGACTTGCTTAAGAATAAGAAAGAGGAACCGCACGGTCACAGAGAGCTTCAAGCGCGTGAGAAGGGTTAGCTTGCGGTTCCTAAAACGGAGGGGCAGGCGGAGCCTCGGGCTCAAGAGCAAGAAGTGGGTAGAGAACAGATCCATCTCCTGCTCAGGAGATGGAAGCTCGATGAGATCGAAAGACAGCCTTGATGGGCCGCCCTCGCTACTACCGCCTCCAACGAAATTAGAAAATGATTCCATGAAAGACAGAAGCAAATCCACGAAATCAAAACAGACAGCGATGAGTGGGGCTACTCAAGGCAACCCCCAGTGCCTAAAGCAAGTAAGAAAGACAGAAAAAGGCAATTGTTCAATAATTCTTTCATAAAGAGACCAAAAAAAGATTCAAATCATTTTAATAGTTGCTATTTGCTTTGCTTAAACCCAATTTTATTCGAGGAGTCATCTTTGTATAAGAAATTTAACCGCCCGATTGAATCTGAGCAGTGGATAAACAAACGACTCAACGAGACCTATCAAACGCAAGGCTTAGCCGTAAACAAACGACTTCGTTGGTTGCTTCTCTCTTGGTTTGATGTCTTTTCTCTTGTCCTTTTAATCTCTTGTATCCGTTACACTAGATTAATAAAGTTTTTTTGCCGTTCAAAACAAAACAAAACAAAAAAAACGAGACCTATCAAACGCAGCATTATGGCATTAAGATTTCCAAGGTTTAGCCGTAAATACGGAACTAAAAAGTTACAAAGTAAACTCTATTTTTTTCTATTTAAGCACAAAGTTAAATTGTTGAAATCTGAAGTTAATTATTATGTGCATAAACTCTTTTTTAAAATCTTTTATGGTTTACCTTCCTCCCCTCTTCCCACTGATTGGTTGATATGTTATATCGGTGGAATCACTGAAATGACCAACGAAGGTTTTCTTTTTCTCATTTGCTGCACTTTCCTCTAGGGGTGGGTGTCATGTCGTGTTGTGCCGTGTTCGCGTCATATTGAGTCATGTTCGTGTCAAATCAGGTTCGTGTCAAAATGACCTGCTTAATTAATCATGTCAAAAAATATGAACCCTAACCCGACCTGCTAATAATCGTGTTGTGTTTGAGTTGACACGATTAACTTTTTTTTTATTATTATTTATTAATCCACAGTAACCATTACAATAGATTAAATGGACTAGATATCAAAGAGAGTAATTATAGCCAACCAAAATGATGTGTAATTATAGCCAGCCAAAACAATTTGTAAGCTTAGAACCTTGGCCACCATAACAAAACTTTGCAAATTTGAGAACATTGAGAGAATAACTTGATATCAAAGGATAAACTTCAGCTGCAGCGGGATTGAGCTTGAAAACTTTCATGCACAACTTCAGAGCATCAAAACATACAGGTTAATTCGTGTCATTTTTGGGTCGGGTTCGGGTTACCGGGTCGACACGATTAGACGACCACGTTAATTCCTGTCATTTTCGGGTTATGCAGGTTCAACCCGAACCCGACCTGTTTACTAATCGTGTTTTCGCGTCGTGTCATATACGTGTTTCGTGTCAGAAATACTCAACACTAACCTGTTAACTTCGTGTCGTGTTCGTGTTATGCTGTCGTGTCGTGTCATAAATTCCCACCCCTACTTTCCTCCCTTCTTCTCGCTGAAATAGACACTGTTGATCAAGCCTAAACAACCCTTTAGTACGTTTTACGAGAGAATATCTATTGAATCTTTCTATATGTACCGACCATTATGTACAGACCGTGTACAGATAGGTTTGTGGACCCATTTTGGGTCTCACAAAAACGATCCAAGCCGTTCATTGATCTTAGAATGATTTTCCAAGGGCTCCGCGAGAAATCACAAAACTTAACTGTCTTGGATTTACATTTATGCCCAGTGCTCACTCTTAACTAGAAAGCATAAAGATAATGAAGCAGAAATGAGATAAATCCCAGACAGACATCAAGCAAACAGAAGATACAGCTTCTTGATAAAACAAAGATAACCAAGCATCAACAATGAAGATCCTCAACCAGCAAGTACATTTTCTGGACAGAACATAAGTTTTCAGGCAGCATCAACGAATATCTTCAAAGAAAAACCATAGACATAACCAAGCAGCAAACATAGCATCTAAAACTTTAAGTGTGAATAAAGGGCATGATCAGAACTACCTTTTTTTAAAAAAAAAAAAAAGGAAGATCAAAGTTCCTTGGCCTCATTACCAATACAAAAAAAGCTGGAACCCAATGTCTCAGACGTTTCATCAAACATGTAATACCCAATCTGTACACACTATCTAATTACTACTAGAAAAGCACTACCCAAGACAATTTCAAACTACAAATACTTTGAACAACCAAGATTGCATGCATTCAATCTATGAATCAAGTAAAACCCAACCAGGGTTTTTCGTTGTCAACCAGGGATTTGATAGAGATTCCAAATCGACACTCATCCTCCTTAATTTTTTACCCCTTTTATAACGTAATAATGAGAAAGCACGATATGGTATTCCAAAATAGTAATTGATAGATTGTGGAGAGGAAAAAATTGATAGAGAGTGGAGGCATGGAATGTTGGATCGTCCGTGGAGAGATGGGGAAGTTCATGGAGAGAGAGCTTACCAGGACTGGAGAGAAGAGTGAGAACACGATGGGAGAACGAGGATGGGAAAACAACGGGCTTCAAAAGTTGGGGTTTTTTTCTTTTAAAACAACCTGTTACCTGTTTTAAAAACAAAGCAAATCATCTTTTATTGTGTTTTGAAAATTTTCAGAAATTTTGAAAATGTTCTTAATAAACACAAAACATAAATAAATTACCAAACACATTTTTGTTTTTAGTTTTGAAAAAAATTGATAACAAAAACAAAAAACAGGAAACAAAAACGTTATCAAACGTCCCCTACAGCTTGATGCTTTTGCTTTCCACGTCTGATAGACTTCACCATGCAACAAGCCAATCGAGATTCACTTATGTGGTATACCTCATGTGGGTATCTCATGTGACGCATGACACAGCTCATCCCATTTAATGATTTGAGCCTTCATTCATTAAGCCTCCACGTGTTCATCATTCATGCCAAATAAAAAATAAAACTTGATCGGACAATGGACATTGGTGTCCATCTAAACGCAGACCAAAACAAATCATTCAACTTTGATCTCCAACTAGCATGGTAATTCTTAAGCATTTTCCTGTTCAACACAAATGTCCAGAAGGGAGACGCACAATCACAAAGTTTCCTCCACTATATTGAGTTTTTTTCAGTATTGACATTGTTGCGACAACCTAGAGGAAGTACCCATCAATTCTGAGAGAGATGGGCTTCTGATTTCCATTCTATTGCATAAACTAATACAAGATCATGTGAGACGTTATTCTTCGCCTGCTGAAATCTTATACTGTTGTTTTTCACATGCCAACTCTCATAAGTTACTGTCAGTGGTGCAAAAAGTACGAAGGTTTCATCACTATACTAATATTTTCCTTAAAGCGACGTTACGTTTCTCACATCTAATGTAGTGATACAGATATAAGTCTACGTTACCTCAACAATTAAAGCAACGACTTGGGTGATATTTGGAATAGATGCGAGCATTTGGATCCCTGTGGGGCTGTCTGAGTTACGGGCACTGCCCAATGACTTCGACCGCCTAAAGCCAGCAGGAAGACCATTTTGTGCAACATCAAATATTTACAGGGCTTTGGAGGTGGTACCTAATCCAACGTGACTTCTTGTTACACCTGAGAAGCCATGAACAAATTAATAACTCATTTAGTATCTCTAGCACAACTGTACGGAGACCCAATCATAATAGTGATTCTAACAGAAACTATCAGAATTCTCATTGCCTGATAACTTCACCAAGCATAGTGATTCCTTATGATCCACGAGGACAAAGAATCTTCCATCAGAAATCCCATTCTCTCTTTACAGGTACCAATTCAAAACGTCACTTTTCGCAGTGATCAATTGTGTTTCCAAAGATAATGACATAATCAATTTTCAGGAGTTATCATGCTCAAAGCTTTGCTTGCCTGTTATCCTGCATGAGCATACTTGAGACATGCTTCTGTAAGAGGAACCGGAGGATCTGAAAGTGAACCATCCAAGATCCGGTCGCTTAACCAGTGGTTTGCAGCTTCAGTATAGTGTACTCCATCCCAGCTGATGTATTCAGATGGATTACTGCAAGAAGCTCCATAAACTTTGGTCCCATTAACTACTGCTGCATCCCAGCAATTAATACTGGAATCCTCATCACGCCCACAGCAGTACTCGAGAGGATTAACAAAACCTGCATCATCGAAAAGTGACAGCGAGATTAAATATGTCCAACAAAGGTGCACAACCAGTACCTATCAGCTCTTACAGAGAATGTTACAAGTACGCAAAAGTGGGAAGAACAAGTACGGCATCTCCTAAATAGCTCTCAATCAATTCTATGACAAGAGTTGTAAAGGTCTCTTCAAAAAGTCAAACAAAACTGGTATTTGCACTTTAAGATAAGGAATATGCCCCATTAAAGGGCCATCAGAAACATGTATGCCATAGGCCATCCAACTACCTCTATATAATTCATTCATATCAAATATGATTGGCGACGATAAACCAACTGATTGACATACCGAGCTGATTTGCTTCACTGATCAGAGAGTATTTGGCTTTGTAGATGTCTACGTAGACCAGCAATGCATCGTGAAATGTGGCCCTTAATAGGGTAACCCTGTCCCTAAGCTGCTTGTTGAACTCTTCTGCCACCTCATTGTAAGACTTGATACAACCATTTAGGTCAGCATTGCCAGGCTTTGGCGGAGACGGTATCACAAAGTAAGGCAAGCAGCCTATGGGGCCTGTATTATGTATCCAAAATGCTCTTGCTCCTTCTTGGTAGAGTTTCTGAAACAATAATAGGCAACCAATGAAAAAGGAATCCGAAGAACAAGGAAAATGGAAAAATCAGAAAGGAGCAGAAGAAATTATATGAAACCCAAGTCATGCACTTTAAGTTTTAGCATAAGACATTATCAACTTGATTGTAAGTTATGGTATTTTTTCACTATCCCCTACTCCAAGGAGGTCGTGGTAGACAAAATGACCAAGCATGGTTTCAGCATGTTTCACCAAGTTCGAGAGCAGGAATCTAGAACGACAAAAGTAATTGCCATGTAAGGTAACATGATGATTCATGCCTCTGCAAGACATCATTCAGAGGAGTTGAGTTTTGCTTTCAGCTGAAGTGCAAGCATAAGTTGCATTTAAAAGAATTTCTTCCTCTATTGGTCGCATTCACTAACAAATATAACTTAAATTCTACAGAACAACATTTGGATGTATTTACTGTTGAGGTTTACTATGTCTGTATGTCATTCCCTACTATTTACTATGCTTCAATAGCAGTTTCCACATAGTCAGTAACAAGATACTATACCTCTATTACCGAAGCAAAGTGGTCAATTAAACCAGGAATAGATGCCTTAACTTGCTCCTCCGTCAGTGATATTAACCCAGCATGAAGATCATTCTGTCCAATATATGTTGTATAAAGGGCTTTGGAAAACCACTCGGGTCTTGGGAGGCTCATTGCATACAATCGATTAGCTACAAATGTTAGAACACATACTCATCATATTGCATAAACGGATCAGTCAGCCAAAAAGAAAAAACACGGAAAGGTCTAGTTATATTTTCTCCAAAGGGAATGGCTACAATACACACCCATTAAAGGTGTGTACAATATGCATCTAATGTATGGTAATATACAGCAATAAATTCTCATTTGAGTACAACTTCACCTAGCCCAAGTAAACTGCAATTATTATTCTCTAACCTTGGCTGTATAACTCGATAGCACGTGATTTGAATTGTTCAAACTGAGAAAGCTGTTCGCTGAGGTGGATTCGGTTTATTAACGGCTGTGGCTTTATAGTTGCACCACCTAGAGCAAAATTTGCTCCATGTCTGAAATTTGTTCCCATAGAATCCAGATACGCGCTCAAGTATGGTAATCCCAACTTCTCAGCTGCAGAGATTCAAAAACAAGTCAACCCTCACAAAGGAGAGAGAGAGAGAGATCATGCTGCTTGTAAACTTGGTCAGCAATTACAAGAAGCTTTTAAAATTCTGAAGTTCGTCAAGAAACTGACCCCACGAAATGGAAGGATCAAATGTTTACCAGCATAGTAGTAGAAAATAACACTCCGGATCCGCTGTCCCTCTTTCGTGTCCCCTTTTGGCTTTTGGTGTCCGACCCCCACTAATGGTGCCACATGGCACACACTATTCCCTACCAAATTCATTTTAACTCTGTTAGTAGAACAATTCGACACCATCGCTATCAAATCCAAGCCCTTCTTGCTGAACAGATCCCCACTCGGTTCATCATCGATCACATAATCGTACGTCAAGCAACACCCCCTCTCGTGCGTCCTGGTCAGCATCATCAACGTGAAGTCGTTCTGTCCCTTCACGTCAAACATACTCCCAAAAACACAACAAGTTCAGCAGATCCTCTACCACCGCCCCATCATCTTGCTCTTTTGCTAACGTGGCGGCGGCGGAGGATGATGACTCCTGCTGGTGACGTGCGACGGCAAGGGGATTTCTTCGGTGACGGCGGTGGCAAGTGGTAGGTGGAGTTTCTCGAGCTCGTCAATGGTGGCTGCTCTTCCGCTAGGAGTGGAGCACTTCTTCTTGTTCCTTGTTGAGGGTTTTGCTTTGGGAGAGAGACTCTTCCATCCGGAGTAGGGATGGCAATTTCCACCGATCCGTTCGAATCCGATCCGCTCCCTCCGAATGGATCGGCGTTTTGGAGATCTGTTCGGAGATTGGGGCGGATTTGGGGATTTTTTTTGAAAAATTTCGGGGATCGGATCGGGGACGGGGATAGGTGTGTCCCCGCTCCGAATCCGATCCGATCCGATCCGTCCCCGAATCCCCGTTTTTATATTTTATTATATATAAATATAATTACAGGGACCTAAGTGTATTTATCACTAAAGGGACCTAAGTGTATTTTTCACTTGTTATCATCAGAGATTCAGAAATATAGATCTGGGGTTCCATTATACACGTATAATCTCTCTCTCTCTCTCTCTCTCTCTCTCTCCCTCTCCCTCTCCCTCTCCCTCTATAACCACAGCCGACTCCCACTCATCTCTCTCCGTCTCTCTCTCTAACAAGCTCTCTCAGTCTCTCCGAACACCGACGAACACCTACCGCCATACCGACGAGTCGACAACAGAGGTACACCACCGAGTTCCTAACCGACCCCTCCGCCCTTCTCCACACATACGACACCGTCTTCCACGGCTTCTCCGCCTCCTTAATCCCATCCCAAGCCGCCACCGCCCTCAACCACCCATCCCTCCTCGCCGCCTTCGACGACCATCAATAGATCTGGGGATGAGATCCCCAACAGAGGTATTCCCCCGCTCGTCAATAGAGGTATCCCACCTCTGTTCGTGTTGTTATAGCTTTCTCCCTCTGTTCGTTTGTTGTAGATCTGGGGTTATTTGTGATCTCCCTCTGTTCGTTTTGTTGTAGCTTTCTCGTTGTAGCTTTCTCCCTGTTATCTGCTGCTGTTGTATATGATGTTTTGATATCCCAAATGTTGATTCTTGGTGGCTCATTCTTGCTGCTGGTTTTTTTTTTTTTTTTTTTTTTATCGGTTATTCTGTTGTTGCTTGGATCCCCGAATCCCTGGTTTGGATCCCCGTTCCCCGTTTGGGGCGGGGATGGAGGGGAAAAAATAATCCCCATTGGGGATCGGGGCGGGGACGGGGATGGGGGAGGGGTTCGGGGATCGGGGACGGGGATAGTAGTCTCCGGCCCCGCCCCGTCCCCATTGCCAACCCTAATCCGGAGGATACTGGTGAGTATCTTGCAGAGGGTTTGGTTGGGTTTTAACAGAGAAAGTGTTCTACTAACAGAGTTAAAATGAATTTGGTAGGGGAATAGTGTGTGCTGGCAGCATTTGGGGGGTCGGACACCAAGGAGGGACGGCGGATCCGGAGTGAGAAAATAAATATCAAAGAAAAAATTACCTTAAAGCAGTAATCCTTCGTTCAGCTCCAAAATGGGAAAATGAAATAATCAAAGTTTATTTTCCTAATATAGCAATGGGTTTTGCAGATTCTCCGAAAACTCAGCATTCAAATATCATAAAACATCAGAGTCAAAAATATTTTAATTTTCTCCTTCCTTTCACCATAACACCTCCTACACACGTTAGATCCAAAAGTAAGTCACATAATGCGTGTATATAAGCATCAGCATGAGTTGTGAGAGTCTTTTGAAAATATTTCAAATAATTCAAATTATTAAAATTCGCAAGAGCTATGATTAAAAGCAGGAGCAAATGATGATTGAGTGGAGTGGAGCAGTAGCGGAGCCAGGATTTCCACTTAGAGGGGCACCCAAAAGTCTAAATTCATCTTTTGAGAGGGTTTCGTTAGTAGTCCATTAATTTGGTTGGAAACAACAACGTAAACAATAAGCCTAGCACCCAAAATTTCCAACTTCTTTTAAAATTTTTTGAGTAGGTATACAAATTTTTTGAAAGTTCGATGTGATTACTTTGTTAATAGTCAATTGATTTGGTTGGGAACACACAAAAATAAGGTAAACAAGTCTAATACCCAAAATTCCCAATTTCTTTAACATTATTTGAGTAGCTGTTAAAAAAAAAAGTGTAGGGGATAAAATTCCAGGGGCCTCGTGACTCCCTGGCTTAGGGCATCCACAATGGACTCCCTAAAAATGGCTCCTAAGTTGACTCCTAAGGTGTACACATAAGCCTAATTGGAGTCCATTTGACACTCCTAGAGTTTGCTAAATATAGAGAGCATACGTTCACCCAATGGACTAACAAGAAAAATTTCTATTTTGTGAAGAAAGTAATAAAAAAAGTGTGGGTCCCATAAAATAAAAAAAAAGATTAAAAGGGCTTGGGCCTCACTTGAAGCTAGCTACAAGGCTAGTTAGATTTAGCTAATGGGTTATGAGTCATGCTTAGGAGCCACCATTGGGAGCCCATTGAAGACCATAATTGATCAAATGGCTTGCTAAATTTTAGGAGGCTCACCTAGGAGCCATTTTAAGACTCCACTGTGGATGCCCTTATGCTGCTAAGAATCATAAACAACGGACCCTGCTATGGGTACAGAATTTTTTGTACAGAAATTGTACAAATCGCTCTTGGGGACCCACTTTTGGGTCCCACAAGAGTGATCCGAACCGTTCATTATTCTTAGAACATTTTTCCAAGGGGCCCCACAAAATTTCATCTCAATCGGACGGTTAGAAGTGCTTGAACCAAAGTCCCACCGTTTCAATCACTTCTAACCGTGTGGGATTTGGTTCAAGCACTTCTAACCGTCCGATTGAGCTGAAATTTTGTGGGGCCCCTCGGAAAAATGTTCTAAGAGTAATGAACGGTTCGGATCACTTGTGTGGGACCCAAAAGTGGATCCCCGAGAGCGATTTGTACAATTTCTGTATAAAAAATTATGTACCTGTAGGTTTATCCGCCATAAACAACTATCTGAGAAAGATGTAATTAGAGGTGGATATCCCTTTACCTACCAACGAAATCAATAATAAGACGGCCGTCGGAATAGCGGCCAGAAGGTTTGCCGAAGAAGGTCCGGCCATTGGGAGGTGGGAGTTGACCGAACGTGGCAGAGGCGGCGCCGGTGTCGGAGTTGGAATCACCGAAGTTGAATATTGCTGGAAATCCACAACCACTGGTAGGACTTGATTGATTGCTTCCTAGCTTCATGGCTGTGAAAACAGAGAGAAAAGCAAGTAGAGCTACTCCGATTGCCATAGCTTCCGTAATCATTCTCTGTGTCCCAAAGGACCCTTCCATATCCTCTTGATTACCACTCCAGTACTATTATTAGGCTACAAAAATACGCCATTATTGATTGATTGTGTAATCAGTTCTCTGACCATTCTGCTGGAGGTTTTAGTTATCCTTTTGTAAAGAATTCAAAGGGTCAAATGGGAGTATGATGTCGTCATGGGTAATGACAATTCTGGCCACATACGGTGGTTTATTTAAAACACACTATCCAATAATTTAAAATCTTTTGTTTATGACAATTTGATTGTGTTTGGTTTGAGAAAATTTTGGGTGCCAATAGGGTACCAAGCTGTCAAGCCCACGTGGTACCCAAAAACCAATCAGAGGAAGACAACCCCTCTTCAACGCAATTTCTGTCGGTACACGTGGACAGCTATCTCTTTGAAAATAACGGAGACAGTAAACGGAGGTTAATTTCTCTCTCCTCTCACGTGTTCACTTCCCCGAAAACAGGCTTAAATTTCTCGTCTTCTTCTCTGTGCTCCACAATTTCTCTCTCCTCCTCTCAAATGTCCCACTTCCCTGAAACTCTCTCTCTCTCTCTCTCTCCAAACCCATTCTCTCCTCTTGCAAGTAAAACGTTTGAGAGCTCTCTACTAGAAATCAAAGTCCAGCAGAGTTTGAATTCGGTGCTTATTGTGCTTATTCAAATAGGAGTGATATATACAATGGGTCTATCCACAAGCTCCACAAAAAGTTGAGTTTTGCTCGTCTTTGTTTTTTGGCTTATAAACAGAGCAATATGGTTCAAATTCCCCCCCCCCCCCCCCCCCCTTTTTATCAACCCCTTCTTGGTTCAATGATGGAAAATAGCTAACAAGTGAAGATTAATTCAATACTTGATTCTCTGCCATTGCAAGAGTTAAAAACCATCAAATACAACCAACGCCTGAACATTAGAGCTGTTGGGGTCCCACCCATTTGGCAGCCTCATGTAATAAGTTGTAACAATCCGTAATGCCAAATTAATGTCCAATGAATATGATTAATGCAATCGAAGTCCCTAATGCTCTGCTTACGTTGTGGTCGTAGAATGAGTGTTGCAAATTGCAATGAATACCAAGAGAAAAGAGGAAGATGAATCGTCAATCGTCACCCACTTCTGTCGCCGTCGTCAGACGCTGATCATCGTTGTCTTTTCAGTTAGCTGGGTATGTATTTATTTGGTTGGCAAAATTGGGTTTCAGGGTTCGGGGGTTGTGGATTTGAAGAGAGAGAGAGAGAGAGAGAGAGAGAGAGAGAGAGAGTTTGCAGGCCTGAGGAAATTGATTTTCAAGATTTGTGGGTTTGGAAGAAATCGTGAGAGAGAGTAAAGTAGGAGAGAGAAGAATATTTCTAACAGAGAGAAAATATTAACGGAGTAAACTTCGTTCACTTCTAAAACAAAAGTCTTGTACTGAGCAGGCATGTGTCAAGCATTCCTTGGCTATGGGTACCACGTGGGCTTTACAGCTTGGTACCCTATTGGCACCCAAAATTTTCTCGTTTGGTTTAGATTTTGAGTTTTGGTTTTTCGTAATGATTAGAGGGAAAAATAGGAATAATAATTAAATATAGGAGTTAATGATTAGAGAGAGATAGATAGAAAAATGAGAATAATATTTGAAAATAGGGATAATGCTTGAATAATAATTGAGAAAACCGGGTCTTGAAACTCAAAACGAACAAGGCCTTCGGTTCTTTGTATTGCAGCTCTAGGCATCTAAATTATTCATTCCAAAAAAAAAAATTATTCAGATATTATTAAGTATTTGATTCAAATCAGCTTATTAACAGTCCATGCATGGAAAAGGCAAAACTTCGAGAGTGTTCCACTAACAAAAAATAGTTTTTTTTTCAAAAATTAAGACAAATCATTCTCTCACAATACATCACATAAAAAACCGTGAAAAACCAGTTTACTCTAAAAACTGTCTTAGTGGAACATCTCCCTAAGATTGCTCCCAATATCAGATCAACTTGATTTTGGGTATGAATAATGTTCGTGCCAAGACCGCACAAAATGAACAATTTTGATTGTCAAAATGTGTAATGGAATTAAACCTATTTGTTGGTGTGTTTGAGAGGTGTGTTTGTTGTGGGACCTCAAATTATTGAGTGGTTTGTTTGAAAGGTGTGATCGAAAGAGTGTGTACATAGCAAAGCTAGTCTTTCTTGTCTGGTACAGGTGAAAAAAGAGAGGACGAAATTGGAGAGCAACTAAGGTTATACACGACCACCGAATGTGGTAGCCTAGCTAGCAATGGTATGTGGGCTTAAGTGCTCCTTCCTCCCGTACAAGATCCGACAAGGTTCGAGTCCCGCTAAGAGCACGACTAACGTAGATAGCCCTTTGTCCATCTAGTACCTAGATAATGCTATGGTGATGGCATGTCCTTTTGAACAATAGCTATGGCTAGAACTGGACATTCCACAGCGGGTCAAGATTTCCTTTGGTCATGCCCAAGGGGGTTGCTACGCTAGTTGCCCATTGCCCCTCCCACCTTTTTAGCAGTTAAAAAAAAGAGAGGCAAAAACACTAAGGTTATACAGGAGTGCATTCTAGAGCACTGAGGGTGGTTGTTACTAGTGAAGGAAAAGGGTGTGGGGAAAATACAAAAAATGTGTCTTTGGTAGTTTATATCACCATCATACTCGTCATAGTTATAGTGAATTACTCCCTTCACTCGTGGAATTGCCTGTGCTTTCCTTCAGGTTTTATCCCTATTTTAGTTTGCTAGGCATTTGGCAGCCATAGTGAGCAACTAATTGTGTGCAAAATAACTGATCTGACCAAGTAAATAACTGATCCCTTTAGAGTTTAAGGTCTGTCTTCAGATTTTTAGCGGAAATCAATCATCTTTTTTGGTCTTTAGAAGAATGATTCAGTGAATGTGGTGTCTTGATTCAATGGCATGGTTTAATCTTTGCCTCTTCCATTTGGGTTGGGTATGCAATTTTTAGGTCCCATTAAAATGGGAATTTGAGACCCTTGAATGCGGTTCATTAGAGCAGAGTACATAGATGTCAAATTTAGAGTGGGCTCTGTGTATTTGAATTTGTTATTGAAAATTTGATAGTTTTGCTTTTATGTGATATTTTTTCCGTTCTCGCTAATTGCACTATGCACCTTTGTATGAATCTCTTTTCATATGGATTTTCAGTTTGTTTTATTTGAATGATGACAGGATTCCTAATGCAACTGTTTATCTTTTGTTGAGATGAGGTGCGGGGTGCATGGTGGTGTGCAGCAGCAACAGAAGAGATGGTTAGAGATGACTTTGTTGTTAAAGAAAAGACCAAAGGAATTATCTCAAAAAAGGGTGAAAGAGTGATCTTGAGGCAGAGCTTTCACCTTTGGAATTTGTTGGGGCTCTATTATAAAAGGTAATTAGACTATCATTTGGGGCTTCTCGCGAGCATCTTTTTTTTTTTCCATCCATAGATGATTTTGTTCTCTTTTGCTGGTTTGACTAGATTGGGCAGTAATGGTGGTATGATGGTATCCTCTCAGTCAAGTTAAGCATTACTAAGCTAGCAAAAAGAACAGTTTGTTGGGACTTAAACTCTTTGTACCATTACCTTTGTGTTCTATAAGGTCAACTTTCTCACGCAGTGAAGTAAAACTCTGAACCATGGTGCAAATTTTGAGAAATTTGAGATCCGCAATGGCTTAGGACTCTGAAGAGTCCTAAGAAGGATACATTCAATGTTAATTTGTTTTCGATGGTCAGATGGCAAATGGGTTTGCAACAAATTAATTCCAAATGAGGTTGGATTAAATAGTTTGTCTACTGATGGCATGATATTGTAATCTCTTTTTAAGCATATGTTCATTATAGAGTAGGTGATTTTTTTTCCCCTTTGGCTTGACAATGGAACTATTAGTTTATCTGGTATCCATCCTTCCGCTTAAGAGTTGAGGCATTAAGATTCATGCTTCTCTTTGCTTAACGTGCAAGGAGTTTTGTTTCACCTTTTGCTGGCAATGGGGATTGAGTATATTGCTTGGTAGCAATCTCTTCTATGTCAGTTGATTCAAATAGCATTTTTAGCTTCTCTTTACTTTCATGTAGGCTTATGCCAATCAGTTAAACAATAAGGTGCTTTAATTGAGGAAATAAACTAGGTGGCTCCATAGGCAAAGGTCTAACTTTGATTGATTTTTGGTTTACTAACTTGCAATCAAAAAAATAGCTTTTGTTTCTAAATGCTCAAATTACAGCGCACTCCGTCTTAGTCACTTTCCTTGGCAGCGCACTCCGTTATGGTTTCTCCTTTTTTAAGAAAAGGTTTTCAATGTTTCAGAAGAGAACGTTCCTCACAATTTCATGCCATTCTCTCTAAACGATGTAGTTTAGTGTAAATCTTATGGGTTTGAAGGCACTTCGCTTTGGACACGTATAATTTTAATAAGGAATCATATCTGTATCGTACACGTTTGTAGATATTGTATTCAACACCTACCTTAGGGGCTGTGGAAGAGATAGATCAATGGGGTAGGAGACGTATGTATTGATGGTTTAAGAAAACCTGAATTGTTGCCCTGTTATGATCTGATGACAAAGTCCTTTGAGTTTTGGCTAAAGCTATGGTTGCCTAATGAATCAAGTTTTGAAAGCAAAGCTTATTGTAGTCCATATGTGTTGCGTAGATAGAATTATTAGATACATGGGATATGAGTAGGCTGTAGGTTGAGGGGTTTAGTTGTTCTACTTCCTCTCCTTCGGATGGAATAATGACATACATGTTTTCCCCTTTTCTGTTTGAGGAAAAATTGCCAGATTTTGTTTCTTTAATATCATAAGTCTGTGCACACCAGATGTTTGATATGTTTTCTTTATGGATTAGCTATGTTCTTTCCATCTGTTCCTTCCTCAATTTGTCCCTTTTTTCCTTTTAACAGACTGGACTTCCCTGCGGTGATTCAATTATTAAGATTTCTCGCTACTGCTCTTTTCCCAATGAGACACTTAGCAATGATGGTACTGGTTGATGCTTAATTTTTCAAATTTGTCAAATGGAGGTGTGGTTCATTCGATGCTATTCCTGTTAAAGTCCCATGTATCAAAATATTGCAGATTCTTTTTCTTTTTCACTACTAGGCAAAAGGATAGAAGTGCCCCTTTTTTTTTTTTTTTTGGTAAATAAAAGAACAGAAGTGTTCAGATGTACAACATGAGCTGTTGTTTTAGATGTGATTTGGAGTTTCATGGCTTGGCTGGGATTGAAGATGTAGGGATTTTGTAACCATTTTAATTGGAGCTTTTCGAGTAGAAAGAATTCAAGACTCTGCTCTCTGGTTAGTGAATCTTTTGTAACTCCTATTAATTGAATCTTTTGGAACCCCGTTTGATTAAACATTCTTATTATCTCAGATGCTATCATTGAAAGCAAGTAATAAAAGACAGGTTTGGTTATGTTAATTGTTTGAGACTGTTTTATTTTTCTTGAATTCATTTGCTGAAATTGGTTAGATGGTCTATGTTTGAAGCTTAATGGTGATAGACGCCGATGGTAAGGACAGATAATGTGTTCAAGTTGGGTTGGATTTTCTTTGGTACGGTGTGTCTTTAGGCGCGAGGAGCTACGTGCATCAAAAGAATGGTGACTAGAGTGAAGCTACAAAGAGTACTTTGAATACCTGCCACTAGGATTGAAGATGACTAGGATTTACATATGCTTTTTGGTCGTTTATTCTAATGTCTTTTTTTTTTTTGGTTTGGTTTAGTAATTGGACGAATAGAATTGTATTGGTTAATCGGTGGTTGCCGGTATGAAAAAAAATGAAATTTGATTGAAAATCTCATTTGCATTATTTGGCTACCGTAATTTGTTAGATTATCTTTCTTTCAATTTTATTTGAAAAAAGACTTCTCAGAGAAGTCGGCTTCGTTGGCAGGGAGGTCAAAAGTAGAGAAGGATAATTTATTTTCGTCGCGTTCAAAACGCGTTGTGTCGTGCCTTCAGGCACGGGTATCCGCTAGTCTTCATTAAGAAGCGGAGCCTTGGGCTCAAGAGCAGGAAGTTGGGATCCATCTCTTGCTCAGGAGATGTATTGAAAGGTTCCACGAAAAAAAAAAAAGGGACACCGACGAGAGGGGCTACCCAAGGCAACCCCTGCGAAAGCAAGTAAGAGAGAGAAAAAAGCAGTTCTTCAATAATCTTTCATAAAGAGACCAAAAAAAGGTTCAAATTATTTTATATACTTACACCTAATATTTTTAATCTTTGTATAAAAAAAAATTGAGTTAAGCTACAGTAAAACCCCCCCTAAAATGTGTGCACGGTGTGCCCTTCATATTTCAAGCCACAAAATCTCGTGAATCGCCACAAAATTAGTATTTTGAACCACAAAATCATGAAGAAAACCAAAAACAAAATTGTAAAAGTGAGTGAGCCTTCGTCCTAGAGCCGTCTTTTTTTTACCTTTAGCCGTCTTTTTTTTACTCAAAATTCATAACAAAGTAGCCACAAAATTCGTACAAATAACCACAAAAATTCATATGTTGGGCCACAAAAATTTGTAAAGTAAGAGACATAAGACACAAAATTCGTAAAGGTATACCATACACCCAAACATAAAACAAACCACAAAAATTCATTAAAAAATCCAAAAAAAATTGTAAAATGAGACCAAAAAAAAAAATTTGTGAAGATTGTGTACCGTAGCATTTTTCTAAGAAATTTGATCCCCGATTGAATCTGAGCAGTGGATAAACAAACAACTCAACTAGACCTATCAGAACTCAATGGGTCTTTCCACTAGTGCCTCCAGCACAGCACAATGGCATTAAGATTTCCAAGGTTTAGCCATAAATACGGAACTAAAAAGTTAGTACAAAGTAAGGAAATGGCTAAATACAAACTCATTAAAGGTGTGTACCATATGCAGCAATTGTATGGTCTTTGTGCCACTTCATTAGCAATCGTAACATTTTTTTAGTTTTTCACGACTTTTCAGCAATATGATTCGTAATATTTTCTATAATTCGTAACATTTTGGTGTTTCTCGTAACTTTTATAGGAATGTGTAAGATACACACCCAAATAAGGGGTGTGTGTATTGTAGTTTTTTCCACAAAGTAAACTCTACTTTTATCTATTTAAGCACAAAGTTAAATTGTTGAAATCTGAAATTACATGTTATGTGCATAAACTCTATGTTTAAATCTTTTTTGGTTTACCTTCCTCCCCTCTTCCCACTGATTGGTTAATATGTAACATCGGTGGAATCACTGAAATGGCCAATGAAGGTTTCCTTTTTCTCATTTGCTGCACTTTCCTCCCTGAAATAGACACTGTTGATACCTAAATAACCCTTTACTACGTTTTAAGAGAGAATATCTATTAGCTTGTTAGCTGCCTCTTATGTTCCAATAAGACGCAAATAACTTTAAGAACCAGATAACTGAAAAGCTACATGTTGATGCTTTTGTTTTCCACTTCTGATAGACTTCACCATCCAACAAACCAATCGAGATTCTCTTAGGAGATATTCCTCATGTGGTCTCTCATGTGACGCATGATATGGCTCACCACAATCCCATTTAATGATTTGAGCCGTTCAATCATTAAGGCTCCATGTGTTCATCATTCATGCCACATAAAAAATAAAACTTGATCGGACAATGGACATTGGTGTCCATCTAAACGCAGACCAAAACAGATCATTCAACTTTGATCCCCAACTAGCATGGTAATCCTTAAGCATTTTCCTGTTCAACACAAATGTCCAGAAGGGAGACACACAATCACAAAGTCTCCTCCTTCAGTATTGACATAGTTGCGACAAACTAGAGGAAGTACCCATCAATTCTGAGAGAGATGGGCTTCTGATTTCCATTCTATCGCATAAACTAATACAAGATGATGTGATAAAGTTATTCTTCGGCTGATGAAATCTTATACTGTTGTTTTTCACATGCCAACTCTCCTAAGTTACTGTCCGTGGTGCAAGACGTACGAAGGTTTCATCACTATACTAGTATTTTCCTTAAATTGACAATAGGTTTCTCCCGTATAATGTAGTTATACCGATACAAATGTAAGTTACCTCAACAATTAGAGCAAAGAAATTGGTGATATTTGGAATGGATGCGAGCATTTGGATCCCTGTGGGCTGTCTGAGTTACGGGCATCGCCCATTGACTTTGACTGCCTAAAGCCAGCAGGAAGACCATTTTGTGCAACATCAAATATTTATTGGGCTTTGAAGATGGTACCTAATGCAATGGTCTTCTTGTTACACCTGAGAAGCCATGAACAAATTAATAACTCATTTAGAATCTCTAGCACAACTGTAAGGAGACCCAATCGTAATAGTGATTCTAACAGAAACTATCAGAATTCTCATTGTGTGATAACTTCACCAAGCATAGTGATTCCTTATGATCCACGAGTACAAAGAATCTTCCATCAGAAATCCCAATCTCTATTTACAGGTATAAATTCAAAACGTCACTTTTCACAGTGATCAATTGTGTTTCCAAAGAGAATGACATAATTAATTTTCAGGAGTTATCATGCTCAAAGCTTTGCTTGCCTGTTATCCTGCATGAGCATACTTGAGACATGCTTCTGTAAGAGGAACCGGAGGATCTGAAAGTGAACCATCCAACATCCGGTCGCTTAACCAGTGATTTGCAGCTTCAGTATAGTGCATGCCATCCCAGCTGATGTATTCAGATGGGTTACTGCAAGAAGCACCATAAACTTTGGTCCCATTAACTAGTGCTTCATCCCAGCATTTAACACTGGAATCCTCATCACGCCCACAGCAGTACTCAAGAGGATTAACAAAACCTGCATCATCGAAGAGTGGCAGCAAGATTATATATGCCCAACAAAGGTGCAGAACCAGTACCTATCAGCTCTTACAGAGAATGTTGCACGTACGCAAAAGTGGGAAGAACAACTATGACATCTCCTAAATAGCACTCAATTAATTCTATGCCAAGAGTTGTAAAGGTCTCTTCAGAAAGTTGAACAAAACTGGTATTTGCACTTTAATATAAGGAACATGCCCCATTAAAGGGCCATCAGAAACATATATGCCATAGGCCATCCAAATACCTCATATAATTCATTCATATCAAATATGATTGGTGACGATAAACCAACTGATTGACATACCGTGCAGATTTGCTTCGCTGATCAGAGAGTATTTGGCTTTGTAGATGTCTACGTAGACCAGCAATGCATCTTGAAATGTGGTCCTTAATTGGGTAACCCTGTGCCTAAGCTGCTTGTTGAACTCTTCTACCACCTCATTGTAAGACTTGATACAACCATTTAGGTCAGCATTGCCAGGTTTTGGCGGAGACTGTATCACAAAGTAAGGCAAGCAGCCCATGGGTCCTATATTATGTATCCAAAATGCTCTTGCTCCTTCTTGGTAGAGTTTCTGAAACAATAATAGGCAACCAATGAAAAAGGAATCTGAAGAAAAAGGAAAATGGAAAAATCAGAATGGAGCAGAAGAAATTATATGAAACCCAAGTTATCCACTTTAAGTTTTACCATAAGACATTATCAACATGATTGTAAGTTATGGTATTTTCACACTATCCTCTACTCCAAGTAGGTCGTGGTAGACAAAATGACCCAGCATGGTTTCAGTATGTTTCACCACGTTCGAAAGCAGGAATCTAGAACAACAAAAATAATTGCCATGTAAGGTAACATGATGATTATGCCTCTGCAAGACATCATTCAGAGGAGTTGAGTTTTGCTTTCAGCTGAAGTACAAGCATAAGTTGCATTTAAAGAATTTCTTCCTTTATTGGTCGCATTCACTAACAAACATAGCTTAAATTCTACAGACCAACATTTGGATGTATTGAGATACTGTTGAGCTTAACTATGCTTCAATTGCAGTTTCCACATGGTAAGTAAAGAGATTCTATACCTCTATTGCCGAAGCAAAGTGATCAATTAGACCAGGAATAGATGCCTTAACTTGCTCCTCCGTCAGTGATATTAACCCAGCATTAATATCATTGTGTCCAATATCTGTTGTATAAAGGGCTTTGGAAAACCACCCGGGTCTTGGGAGGCTCATTGCATACAATCGATTAGCTACAAATGTTAGAACACATAGTCACTCATCATATTGCATTAACGGGCCAGTCAGCCAAAAAGAAAAAAACTGAGGAAAGGTCTTGCTATATTTTCTCCAAAGGGAATGGCTACAATACACACCCATTAAATGTCTGTACCATATGCACCTATTGTATGGTCTCTATTATGCCACATCATGGCAATTTGTAATATTTTTTAGTGGCTCGTAACTTTTCAGCTGTGACTCATAACATTTTGGTGCGTCTCGTAACTTTTATACAAAAAAATCGTAACTTTCTATTCATAAGAGGTAATCAATTCGTCACATTTTTAGGGGTGTGTTTGATACACGCCTAAATAGGGGGGTGTATTGTCGCCTTTCCCTTCTACAATATACAGCAATAAATCCTCATTTGAGTACAACTTCATCTAGCCCAAGTAAACTGCAATTATTATTCTGTAACCTTGGTTATATAACTCGATAGCACGTGATTTGAATTGTTCAAACTGAGAAAGCTGTTCGCTGAGATGGATTCGGTTTATTAACGGCTGTGGCTTTATAGTTGCACCACCTAGAGCAAAATTTGCTCCATGTCTGAAATTTGTTCCCATAGAGTCCAGATACGCGCTCAGGTATGGTAATCCCAACTTCTCAGCTGCAGAGATTCAAAAACAAGTCAACCCTCACAAAGGGGAGAGACTAGAGAGAGATCATGCTGCTTCTAAACTTGGTCAGCAATTACAAGAAGCTCTTAAAATTCTGAAGTTCGTCAAGAAACTGACCCCGCGAAATGGAAGGATCAAATGTTTACCAGCATAGTAGTAGAAAATAAATATCAAAGAAAAAGTTACCTTAAAGCACTAATCCTGGGTTCAGCTCCAAAATGGGAAAATTAAATAATCAAAGTTTATTTTCTATTATAGCAATTGGGTTTTGCAGATTCTCCAAAAACTCAGCATTCAAATATCATATAACATCAGAATCAAAAATATTTTAATTTTCTCCTTCCTTTCACCATAACACCCCCTACAAATGCTAGATCGAATGCATGTATATAGGGGTGGGCGTTGTGTCGTGTCGTGTCGTGTTGTGCCGTGTCGAGCCGTGTTCTGTCAAATCAGGTTCGTGTCAAAATGACCTGCTTAATTAATCGTGCCAAAAAATATGAACGCTAACCCGACCTGCTAATAATCGTGTCGTGTTTGGGTTGACACGATTTTTTTTTTTTTTTTTTTGCAAAGTGAATTTTTTTTGGGTCCGTTTTTGGGGAGGACATAGTAAAGAGGTCTTTACTTCAATAAGGACATCAACTTTTTCTTTAATGCCAAAATGACAAATCACCTATACATTCCAAAAATGTCTCCACTAGCCAATGAAAGTGCCTAAACCCCCAAATCTATTGAAAGTGCCTATACCTAAACCCTAGGGCACCCTATGAACGTGCATAAAACCGTAGGGTACCCTATGAAAGTGCCTAAAACTCAAGGATACCCGATGAAAGTGTCTAAAACCCTAGGGTACCCTGTAAAAGTGTCTAAACTACTAAAACCCTATAATTGAAAAGTGCACCATAAACCTAAACCCTAGGGTACCCTATGAAAGTGCCTAAAATACTAAAACCCTATAATTGAAAAGTGCACCCTTAGTGCCTAAACCCAAAATGCCTAAACCCACTATACCCTACTCCAAAGAGCCTAAAATTGAACCCTAAAATTGAATCCAATCCCAAAAGGCAATTAATTTTGTCCCACTCACATGAGAGAGAGAGAGAGAGTCGAGCATGAAAGAAAATCTGGCACGTGGCTTTCATTGTTCATTGGTCAGACCATAGGCACGGCTTTCATTACTTTTTGTTTGAATAGCCGGGTTTCATTACTTTGATTACTAACATTACGTCACTTTCATTGGCAAGTCACTTTCATGGGTCAGAGCACGGCTTTACT
The DNA here is from genome assembly GCA_963854785.1 of Vaccinium vitis-idaea. Classification (NCBI taxonomy): domain Eukaryota; kingdom Viridiplantae; phylum Streptophyta; class Magnoliopsida; order Ericales; family Ericaceae; genus Vaccinium; species Vaccinium vitis-idaea. Next base: position 15,567,554 of record OY978221.1, read on the forward strand.
CCTCCTCCACGTGCGACTTTCTTACTCTAATTCATTAAGGGTATTTTTGTCTAGTTTTGTCCTTGAGCCCTTAAATATTTTCTATCAATGTATTGAATACATTAAAATAAGTTAGACTGGACTAAATATTATTTAAAGCCCCAAACTTGGCCTTTAGACCAATTTTCTGATTTTTTTTTTTAATTAATCCACAATAACCATTACAATATATTAAAGGGACTAGATATCAAAGAGGGTAATTATAACCAACCAAAATGATGCGTAATTATAGCCGGCCAAAACAATGTGTAGGCTTAGAACCTTAGCAACCATAACAAAACCTTGCAAATTTGAGAAAATGGAGAGAATAACTTGATATCAAAGGATAAACTTTAGCTGCAGCAGGATTGAGCTTGAAAACTTTCATGCACAACTTTAGAGCACGAAAACATACAGGTTAATTTGTGTCATTTTTTGGTCGGGTTCGGGTTACTGTGTCAACACGATTAGACAAACAGGTTAATTCGTGTCATTTTTGGGTTATGCGGGTTCAACCCGAACACTAATCGTGTTTTCGGGTTCAACCCGAACAGGTTAATTCGTGTCATTTTCGGGTTATACTAATCGTGTTTTCGGGTCGTGTCATATACATGTTTCGTGTTAGAAATACTCAACACTGACCCGCTAACTTCGTGTCGTGTTGTCGTGTCGTGTCATAAATTCCCACCCCTACGTGTATATAAGCATCAGCATGGGTCGTGAGAGTCTTTTGAAAATATTTCAAATTATTAAAATTCGCAAGAATTAGGATTAAAAGCAGGAGCATATGATGATTGAGTGGAGTGGACTGTGGAGGATAAGAATCATAAACAACTATCTGAGAAAGATGTAATTAGAGGTGGAAATCTCTTTACCTGCGAAATCAATCATAAGACGGCCGTCGGAATAGCGGCCAGAAGGTTTGCCAAAGAAGGTGCGGCCATTGGGAGGTGGGAGTCGACCGAACGTGGCCGAGGCGGCGCCGGTGTCGGAGTTGGAATCACCGAAGTTGAATATTGCTGGAAATCCACAACCACTGTGAGGGCTTGATTGATTGCTTCCTCCTAGCTTCATGGCTGTGAAAACAGAGAGAAAAGCAAGTAGCGCTACTCCGATTGCCATAGCTTCCGCAATCATTCTCTGTGTCCCAAAGGACCCTTCCATATCCTCCTGATTATGCTACAAAAACACTTCAGTGAATTAGACACAGGAGAATTGTGTACATAGCATTATTGATTGTGTAATCAGTTCTCTGACCATTCTGCTGGAATTTTTCGTCCGTGTGGGTCAAATGAAAGAATCCAAACGGTCAAGTATGAGGATGTCTTCATAGGTTAGGTAATGACAATTCATAGGTTAGGTAATGACAATTCTGGCCTCGTACGGTGGTTAATTTAAAACATACTATCCAATAATTTAAAATTCTTTATTTTTTACAATTGGGGTCCGTTCATATTGTAGCTGTAGCTCTAGACATCTAAATAATTCATTCAAAAAAATCAGATTAATCAAATATCAGTAATAAGAGTATTTGATTTAAATCAATCGATTAACAATGAAACTTTAACAATCCATCGAAAAGGAAAAACTTTTAATATTGCTCCCAATATCAAATCAATTTGATTTTGGGTATGGATAGTGTTCGTGCCAAGACCCCACAAAATGAACGATTTTGATTGTCAGGATGTGTAATGGAATTAAACCTATTTGGTGGTGTGTTTGAGAGGTGTTTATGTTGTGGGACCTCAAATTATTGGGTGGTTTGTTTGAAAGGTGTGATCGATGTAGCAAAGCTAGTCTTTCTTCTCTGGTAGGGGTGAAAAAAGAGAGGATGAAATCGGAGAGCAACTAAGGTTACACAGGACCACCGAATAGGTAGCCTAGCTAGCAATGGTATGTGGATTTAAGTGATCTTCCCTCCCGTACACGATCCGATAAGATTCGAGTCCCGTTAAGTGCACGACTATGGAGCGCCCTTTGTCCATCTAGTACCCAGGTGATGCTGTGGTGACGACATGTCCTTCTGGACAATAGCTATGGCTCGAACCGGACATTCCACAGCAAGTCGAGAGTACCTATAGTTATGTCCAAAGGAGTTGCTACGCAAGTTGCCCATTGCCCCCTCCCACCTTTTTAGCAATTCAATACAGGAGTGTGTTTTAGAGCACTAAAGGTGCATGGTTGTTACAAGTGAAGGAAAAGGGTATGGGGAAAATACTAAAATTGTGTCTTGGGTATTTTATATGACCACCATACTCGTCATTGTTATAGTGAATTGCTTCCTTCACTCGTGGAGTATGTACTGAAGTCAAACCATGTAAATTTTTGTATGTTTATTTAATTTGTGTTTAATTATTTTTTTTGCGCTTCGGTTGCGGTATATATAGGTACTAGATTTTCCACATTCATGAGGTCCTGAAGCTTTTTCCAACTGTTTAAAAAAGAGACTGATCCCTTGATGAGATAATGGAATTCCCACTACACAATTACTCCGTACTAGCACTCAGTTTTTAACAATTACTAATAGTTGTCAATGATGCAGCATACATACAATCAATAATGATAGGGAATTTAAACAATTAACAAGACATTTTATTATGTAATGATTTACATTGTGCAATAAAATACTGTAATTAATGGAGTGCAGCTGGACCTGGGGACATTGTGCAATAACATATTAACTGAATCTGACATAGGTAACCAAACAAACGAATCAATAGATACAGGCAATTGGCAAACAGTGGAAATGTCAGATGATCCGAACCGCCAGCTAAAAAATTTTAGCTCGTGACATCAGTATGGAACGTGAGCACTCACACCAATATGTTAGATGAGTGCCAAATTTAAAAGCAGCAACGGTGTTCTATAGTTAAGGTGACAAAATATGTTGATAGAAAATGAAAGCTTTGTTGAAAGTTTACCCTGTTAAAGACGGCTAGTCTTCCCTTAATGGTTAACTGGCTGAAAATTGTCAAAAAGTGCTTCAGATGAAGAAACTTATGCTACAAAAATTATTGCACTTGATGAGGATTGTTTTGTCTATCATCTAGTGCGTGCAGTCACGCCGAAGAATTTTTCTGTCTTTGTGATCGTCTTTCTTGCTATTGAAGAGATCAAACCACAAGCCACCAAATTTGGAGTCGGGCTGCTACAGTCCCTTACTCCACCAGCACCCGGTTAAAAAATGATGGAAGCTATAATCTATCAAACCATTGGTATCTTATTTGTCCGGCTTTTCAATATAATAAAGTCAATTGTCAACCCAATCTAAATTCAGATTCAATTGTTTGGGCACTCAGAGACTATTGTGCATCCACGGAAATTATGACACCCGATCAAGGATTTCACACGGACTTGTTATAGAAGGAAATTGCCTTTTGCGCTCGAGGTTTGCAAAAAGTACACTTTTCACTGTTAAAAATAGGTGAAATATGGTAACTACAACGCAAACATGGAAATGAGAGAGTGTGAGGAGACATGAATTTACGTGACCAGTTTACAACCACAGGAGAAGATCAATGGCACTATTCCATTCAACTCAAATGAGCATAACTGTTGTGAGCAGGAAAAAAAAAATGAGCACAACTGTACAAGTTACAGAATAATGAAAATGGAGATGACCAATCAAATATGTCAACTAGTAAATGCGAAAATTACAAGGAATATGGACCTAGATAAAATGCCAACAGGAACTCTCAGAACTATCCTCCCTGTAGATGTGTAAATCAATCTTAGCTTCAATTCCCAACCGTCACTTTTCATAGTGATCAGTTGTTTGCCAAAGAAGAACGACGCAATCAAGGTTCAGGAGTTAAGGCCATGCTCAATGCTTTGCTTGCCTGTTACCGTGGTTGAGCATACTTGACACATGCTTCGGTAAGAGAAACCTGAGGATCTGAGAGCGAACCATCCAGAATCCGGTAGCTTATCCAGTGGTTTGCAGCTTCAGTATAATGTACGTTATCCCAGCTGATGTATTCAGAAGGGTTACTGCAAGAAGCTGCATAAACTTCAGTTTCATTAACTACTGCTTTTTCCCCGCAATAAAGCCTGTAACCCTCATGACGCCCGCAGCAGTACCCCAGAGGATTGACAAAGCCTGTACCATCGAAGAGTGAGAGCAAGATCAACTATGCGAGAAAAAAATGCAGCACCATTATATCTCTAGAGACCTGTCAGCTCTTTTAGAGAATGTTATGGTTATGAAGAAAAGTGGTGAGAACCTATGTTACATGGACTCGGGTGCAAGTATCGGGTGCAGATGCGAGTCCAAGCGTCGGACCTTCCTAAACTTAAATCTTAAGATACTGGAATATGTGACCTGTAATTGGGAGTGGGTACGGGGACACTTAGTGAAAACTTGTTTTTAGAAAGATTACATAATTTTTTCGGGTTATGTATCGGAAATTATATTTAAAAATGTAATTAAAAAAGAAGGGGTTAAGGAAAATATGTTTTTATTATTTCATGTCCATTTAAAGACTAGAAATATCGCTTTTCTGGCAAATTCGATATTCTTTTTCTGTAAATATCATGACAGTTAGAGGATCTAAGTGTCCAAAATGAATACACGTGTCGGACACATTGACACGGGTACTTGAGCCAAAATGAAGGATCCATGTAACATAGGTAAGAACAAATAAGACTTCTCCCAAATAGCACTAATCGATTCTATCACAAGGGTTGTAAAGTTCCCTTCAGAAAGTTGAATTGAAATTGATATGTGTGCTAAGTGCTTTAAGGGAGATAAGAAACATATATACCAAAGGCCATTCAAATGCCTCTCAATAGTTTTTTAATATCCAATAAGATTGGTGACAATAAAGCATGTAATTGACTTACCATGCTCTGTTTCTTCACTAATCAGAGAATATTTTGCTCTGTAGATGTCTACATAGACCAGCAATGCATCTTGGAATTTGGTCCTTAGTTGGGTAACCCTGTCCTTAAGCTGCTTGTTGAACTCTTGAGCCACCTCATTGTAAGACTTAATACAACCATTTTGGTCAGCATTGCCAGACTTTGGTGGATAATTTATCAAAAAGGAAGGCAAGCAGCCTATGGGGCCTGTATTATGTATCCAAAATGCTCTTGCTCCTTCTTGGTACAGTTTCCAATATACAATAATAGGTGACAAATGAAAAATGAATGTAAAGAAAAATGAAAAGGGAAAAATCAGAAAGGAGAAAACGAAACCAATTAAATCCAAGTCATCCACTTTAAGTTATAGTACGTGACATTATCAACATAAGTGTAAGCTTTTCATGTTCTTCACTTTCTCCTATTCCAAGAAGTTCACGGTATGTAAGATGAACTACCAGGGTTTCAATAAACCCCAAGGGTTGGCAAAATGGTCTTGCCTTGGGACTTAGGGGTTTGCTCCCCACCTAAGGTCTGAGGTTCGATTCTCCTTGCCAGCAAACTCATGGGGCCACTGGGGTTATGCCCGGTCGTTATCTCCAGGGTCCCGGAATTAGTCGAGGTGCGCGCAAGTTGGTCTGTACTTCCGGTTATCAAAAAAAAAAAAAAATACCAGGGCTTCAATATGTTTCATCATGTTCGAAAGCAGGAATCCAGAACAAATACGATTTTCAAGGAAGTTAACGAAATGATTCATGTTTCTGCAAGCAAGGTAGTTCAGACATGATTCAAAGGAGTTGAGTTTTGCTTTCATCTGAAGTACAAGCATAAGTTGCATATTTCAAGAATGTCTTCCTCTGTTAGTTTCATTCACAAAAAATATAGGATCAGCAGAATATTCATGCATTGGCATACTATTGAGGCTGTCAATCCCAACTATATAATATGCGTTTATAGCAGTTTTCGATCAAGTAATTACCTCTATGGCCAAAACAAAGTGATCAATTAAACCAGAAATAGATGCCTTCACTTCTTCCTCTGTCAGTGACGTTAAACCAGCATGAAGATCATTCTGCCCAGTATCCAAGGTATAAAGGGCTTCTGAGAACCACACAGGACTTGGGAGGCTCACTTCAGCGTGTAAGCTCTGAGCTGAAACTTTCAACCACATTGTCAACTCATGGTATTTCATTAACAGGTCAGACACCCAAAAAAACTCCAGAAAAGGTCAAGTGTTTTCTCAAATAGAGCAGTAAATCCTTATTTGAGTACAACTTCATTTGCCCCAAATAAACTGCAATTATCATTTTCTAACCTTGGTTGTATAAGTCGATAGCACGTGATTTGAATTGTTCAAACTGAGAAAGCTGTACGCCGAGATGGATTGGGTTCATGGAGGGCACTGGTTTTATGGTTGCACCACTTACAGCAAAATTTGCTCCATGTCTGAAATTTCCTCCCATAGATCCAAATACGCGCTCAAGTATGGTAATCCCAACTTTTCAGCTGCAAAGATTCAAATATTAAAGAGATCTTGCTGCTTCTAAACATGGTTAAAAATTGATGAGAAACTCTTTTTTTAAATATAAGGCAGAACCTACAAGAAAACCGCCTCTACGCAATTGCTAACTACAGAGGTCCCACATGGCCCTTATTAACCAAACTTCCCAACGAGGGAAGCCAGCCCCATGTCGCAGATCCAAGATGACAAAGGCCTTGTTCTCCAATAGATTTTAGGTACATAAAATTTCACATTTTATGACACTTCAATCTCAACACATAAAATGTAAAAGGCATTTTATGAGATTTTCATAAAATCCTCCTAAAATCTATAGGAAAACTACTCCATTTTATCAGTTGGGAAAACAATTCCATTTTATCACCTCTCCATAAAATGTTCATTTTATGAGATTTTCATAAAATCTACCTAAAATCTATTGGAGAACAAGGCCAAAATTTATGTCCAGAAATTGACGCAATCAAATGGAATGGTTTTTTTTTTTTACCTGTATAGTACTAGTTAAGTAGACGATAAACATCTGGAAAAAAGTTATTAGAAGCAGTAATCCCAAGCTCAGCAAAGTACAGGGGTGTCTTTGCAACTCAAGCAAAGTACAGAGGGTCAAAGTGTAAATTTTCCAAAGCATAACAAAGGCATAACAAAAAACTATCAGAAGGCATAACAAAACCATTAGAAGGCGTAAAAAGTTACCATAAGCAGTAATCCGAAGCTCAGCAAAGTACAGGGGTGTCTTTGCAACTCAAGCAAAGTACAGAGGGTCAAAGTGTAAATTTTCCAAAGCATAACAAAGGCATAACAAAAACTATTAGAAGGCATAACAAAACCATTAGAAGGCGTAACATGTTACACAGCGTAACATAAACAATTAGAACGCATAACAAAAAAACTATTAGAAGGCATAACATTTTTCAAAATGGCATAACATGTTATGACTCACTTTTATTGTGGTGTCCCCCATCATAACATGAAACCATGAGAAGACGTAACCCAAATCATTAGAAATCGTAGCATAAACCAGAAGACATAACATAGGATACACCATAACCATGAGGGGTTAACATTGTAGCATTTTCCTCCGGACACTCCTAATTAAAGATACAGTGACAAGTGCAATTCAAATCTATAATGTGTTACCTATAAAATCAATGATGAGGCGGCCGTCGGAAAGCCGAGCCGCTGGTTTACCGAAGAAAGTGCGGCCATGGGGAGGTGGGATTCGATGGAAGGTGGCGGAGAAGGCGCCGGTGTCGGAGTTGGAGTCTCCGAAGTTGAATATGGCTGGAAATCCGCAACCACTAGTAGTTGATCCAACAACAAGGCGGCTCGACCATAGTTCCCTGCTTCGTGGCTATGGAAACTGAAACAAAAGCAAGGAGAGCTACTCCAATTGCCACTGCTTCCCTTCCATAATATTCTTTCAAGGACCCTTCCATTATCATATCCTCCTCCTCGTTACTGTTCTTCTTCTTCTTCTGCAACAACAGGCCTCCCATTTAAATAGTACTCCTATCTAATATAGCGATAAAGATACGGGTACAGAAAAAATGGAACAGAAAATGTACCGATCGCGTTCGGGGACCCACTTTTGGGTCCCACACGAGTGATCCAAAACGTTCATTGTTCTTAAAACATTTTTCCGAGGGGCCCCACAAAATTTCTGCTCAATCGGACAATTGGAAGTGCTCGAACCAAAATCTCACCGTTTGAATCAAAAAAAATTTGGGTAATAATCCAATAATCCGGATTATTAGATTATTCGTTTGTCCTTATTCAAATTTTTTTTGCATCCGTTGATTTTACAATAATCCACCTATTTTGGCTTTATTCAAAAAAAAATTGAGTTTTGACCATAATTTTATACTTGTTAGATTCGTCTCGTCGAGAGGAATCTAGAAACCACAAAATCTTGATGTAAAACTAACGGATGCAAAAAAAATTGAATTACGACAAACGAATAATTCAATAATCCGGATTATTGGATTATTACCCAAAGGATTAGTTTTGCCTGATTTCATCTCTTGGTGTGAGTTTTCAGTTATCATCCTTCGTAAGTGTTTTGACTTTTGAGTACTTTTTCTTCAAAGCAATTATTGGAACTTTAAAATCATGTTTTCTAACTTATTTGTTCTTTTTATGTGTCGATTTTGAAAATTGACTTGGTGGGTAATTGTTGCATTACAAGATTGCATTCACCCATCAAAGCTTAAAATAGAAATCGGGCAGCGTGATTATATTCCATTATATGTTGTGTTACGTAGTATTCAAGTTGTTCATGGAGTTTTGGATGCATTAACTAACTTTCATTTGTTGTTTCTTTCGAAAGGAAACGATCTAGGAATATTTTGCAGAATGAAACATGAGATCTATATTGACACTAAAAAGAAAGAAAAATTTAGAAGCCCGTGCTATGCACGGGATTTAAAGAAATGTAGTACTAGAAAGGAAGACTGTGATTGGTGCACTTAATTGGTGCAATGACGCAGGTAACGAGGTAATCAAATTCTTAATACCAAATTATAGTACTACTTGCATGTGCATTGATCGTACAATTCCAATTGAGTTTTCTGTATCTGGGCCGCTGTCAGCGAACCAGGAAAATCATTCCGGATCTCAAAAAAGTCGATCATTTTATTTAAAATAATTTTGGTAAGGTTCTTACAAGAGTAGCCGGATATCGATACAGGATAGCAAACCTATGTACACGAAAGTTAAAAATAAAATAAAGGTGCGATACGGACACAGAAGAAATAAATAAAATGAATAAGTAATAGTATTTATTTGTCTGATATATTATTGCAGAATGACTTGAGGAGAATTGTGGTTGCAACATTTGTCCCTCAATTTTTAACACTTTTTGGGTTCTAGACTAATCAATCTTCTAAACTCCTGGTATCTTTTTCCTAAATGAGTATCAATCTCAAATATAGAAACTTCAATTCAAAATTTGTGTTCATTTTATATGATAAATAGTTTCCTAAATGACAAGATAAGGTATCAATTTCAAATATAGAAATTTCAATTCAAAATTGTGTTCATTTTCCATGATAAATACTTTTCAAAAGGAAAGTCTATTCAAATTCAAAATAAAATGCATTTGATTTTTAAAAGGAAACCGTTAACTTTATCTTTGACAATTTCAAAAACAAACATTTAAAGAAATCATAAATATGTTGTGACCGTAAAATATCATACTATGTTACTCCGCATTACTCTCTTTTTTTCCTATACAAACAGCTCTTTCTCCCACTCATCTCCCATAGCACCATGATCCCATGAAACTAAGGTATGTTACATACTACAATGTTGATATATACAGGGACGGAGCTATGAATTTTACTATGCAGGGGTGAATATGTATTTCAAAATACTTTGCAGTGACGAGCATATATATATATATATGAAGCACTTCTAGTCCGGGATTTCGGACCTTCACTTTCCCGATATTTTTTTTATGATCTGAACCGTCCAATGTGTTTAAAACGTGTTTTAAAGGCCCCGCGAGAAATCATAAAAAAAATACTGAGAAGGGCTTGATCCGAGTAGGTTTTCACAAAATTGTAAATAATTTTTGTGTAAAGATACAGTTTTTGTGAAAAAACTGCTCAGATCAAGCACTTCCCGGTATTCTTTTTTTTTTTATGATTTCTCGCGGGGACCCTTAAAAACACGTTTTAAACACATTGGACGGTTCGGATTTTGCAAAAACAATTTTTAAAAGCTTCAAAATATCCAAAAACCTCTAGTCAGGGATCCTTGACTAAAAAATCTGCCTATATGTAGATAATACTAGAGGTTTTTCTTCTTCTTATAGGGGCGACCACCCCTACTGGCCCCTCCCTAGCTCCATCCCTGGATATATAGAGATGAAACAATTTCTTTGGCCTTTTGATTTTTAATTTTGTTTATTTTGTATTTTATATTATTCAAATGCTTTTGCATCTCATGGACAACTGAGACTCAAGTGACCTTCATTGTAAATGATTAGTTGCGATATGTAAATGATTATAAATCATAAATTACCTGCGATATGTGTGTGTATATATATCGCATAATATTCACATCTATAAAAGGCATATATCAAACATATTCATATTAAAAAATTTATTTATACAATGCCTATCCTTGGGAGTTTAGAAATTAAGCAAAACTATGATATTTATAAATTAAACCCATTCTTTTGAGTGCACAGATTTTTACAAAAAAAGGCAAATTTTTCTTTAGACACTAAGATAATACTTCATTCCGAATCGATTTTTATTCCTAAGTATGTACTGCAGTCGTATCTCTTATTAAATATTATATATCTCTTCTCCGATCCAGTTTATCTAGTTTCAGAACTTGAGATTTTTATTTGATGGACGTCTACTCCATTCAAATAAGATTGCTCTTTTTTTATTAGTTTTCATCGTCTCTAATTATCTCTTTAAGATGTATAACATATATTTATTAAAGGGAAAATTAGTCAAAAATACAGTATTTTTTTCCCCTTTTAAAGATAGGACACGCATGTTTTCAAATTCAAGGGAAGGACACTGGCTATTTCAGATTCAAGGGAATGACATCCAAAAACTAGTAAGTATTTACTAGTTTTCTGTACGGCGTCGTTAGTGATGGCATCGACCTCCTTCCACTCCTGCTACCACCTCTACCGCTACTGAGAAGAGTGGAGCCGTCACCGGAGCTCAGTTGGAGCATCATCGCTGTGCGATTTGAGCCCCACCTACTGCGAACAAAGTTAGAGCTTGCATCCGAAGTGCTCAGAGGGCTGAATCTCTCTTGCAAGTAAGAAGTTTGGTTTATGATAAAGTGTTTTTTTCACTTCGATGATAAACTAGATTGTATGTTTATCTACAGAGTGTTCAGCAGATGAAGCTCGGTAATGAGGCCGGAAGTGAAGGAACTAAAAGTAAGAACGTAAAGCTTGAAAAGCATATTTCTTCCCATTTTTTTACCGTAACTTTTATCTTTGCGACAAAAATGAACTATTTGGATAACCAAATACAGGGTGTTGTGATTTACTCCGATAGCAAATAACAGGATTTCTTTTTGTCTTTAGCCCAGCTATAGAGAAGCTTGAAATTGTAGAGTGCGATTTGGAGAAGGATCCGATTGTACCAACATTAGGCAATGCTTCAGTCGTTATATGTTGCATTGGTGCTAGTGAGAAGGAGGTTTTGGATATCACTGGACCATACCGGATTGACTACCATGCTACGAAAAATCTTGTCGATGCAGGTAACGAAACTTGGAATTTAATGTTCAAAATTAGAATTTTTAAAAATTAGTGACATCTCACTAATTTTTTTAAGCGCGGAAGTGGTCGGCCAGACGTGGGGTTGTGGCCGGCCGGAGGTGGGGTCGTGATTTTTTTGAATTTTATGTTCGAAATTAGAATTTTTAAAAATTAGTGACATCTCACTAATTTTTTTGGACGCCAGAAGTGGTCGGCCAGTGGTGGTCCGCCGGAGGTGGGGTGGTGATTTTTTTGAATTTTATGTTCGAAATTAGAATTTTTAAAAATTAGTGACATCTCACTAATTTTTTTGGATGACGGAAGTGGTCGGCCAGGGGTGGGGTGGTGGCCCGCTGGAGGTGGGATGGTGATTTTTTTGAATTTTATGTTCGAAATTAGAATTTTTTAAAATTAGTGACATCTCACTAATTTTTTTGGACGCCGGAAGTGGTCGGCCAGTGGTGGGGTGGTGGTCCGCCGGAGGTGGGGTGGTATTTTTTTGAATTTTATGTTCGAAATTAGAATTTTTAAAAATTAGTGACATCTTACTAATTTTTTTGGTCGCCGGAAGTGGTCGGCCAGTGGTGGGGTGGTATTTTTTTGAATTTTATATTCGAAATTAGAATTTTTAAAAATTAGTGACATCTTACTAATTTTTTTGGTCGCCGGAAGTGGTCGGCCAGAGGTAGGGTGGTGGTCGGCTAGAGGTAAGGTGGTGGTTTTTTTGAATTTTATGTTCGAAATTAGAATTTTTAAAAATTAGTGACATCTCACTAATTTTTTGGTTGCCGGAAGTGGTCGGCTAAAGGTGGAGTGGTGTTCGGTCGAAGATGGGGTGGAGATTTTTTTGAATTTTATGTTCGAAATTAGAATTTTTAAAAATTAGTAACATCTCACTATATTTTTTTTGTCTTTATGTTCGATTGCAAAAGTTCCTTGTCCTTCCCTTTAAAAATGTCAAATATTTTTTGTTTTTATGTTTGATTGCAAAAGTTCCTTGTCCTTCCCTTTAAAAATGTAAAATGTTTTGGATTTTTGGCCAAGTGGCCCTTTATTAAACTCTATTGTTCCAAGATTTCTAACTAAAAAGAATTGTTATCTAGGAAATGATAATGAATGGATGAATAAATAGTAAAATTGATTGCATGAATAGATGAGAATTATGCACCACTAATTAATAAAAAATTATATACAAAGGCGAAATCAGAAATTCCGTGAGCCATTTTTCATTCTCCTCACAACTTAATATAAATGCCACCATAGGTTTTACCGTAGAGTACCTTTTTCACAATTTTTTCTTGCATAAAAAATGTACTTTGGCAAATCAGTTGTCATTTCCTCATTTAGTTTATGGAAGAATCAAAACATTGGGCATTAGCTATGCTATGAGAATTGATGCATAATTTGCATGCATAAGATGTTAATGTAAGTGGTGTTCAAAAAAAAAAAAGATGTTAATGTAAGTTAACTTTTATACTTCTAAACTATTGCCATTTTTTCATGTATATTGATCATAAAAAAAGTATGGCACATTTTTTTTTTCATGGTGTTGACTTCAAATATTTTGTCAAAAACTCGTATATATGAGTTATGATTTTATAGCCGATTAAATCACCATGGGAAATTAGAATCAATAGGAGCATTTAGAAAATAAAATTCTTACACTCTTTTAATTTAATTGATCCGGTAATTCCATTCACTTTGTTATTGGAAATACAATTTTTTAGTTCATATAAAAAGGAAAAACACATCATTTTATTTAATGTCCCACGCATAGCACGGGTTCATGCTAGAATATATAAACAAGTAGCATATACATCATATTCCACTTTTACCCAAAATATTTGAAGTAATACGTATTTACCCTCAAAAAAAGTTTAAAAAATGTATATCGTGTCCCTCCAATGTCCCCGCACTCTCCCCTAAAAAAATTAATGAAACTTCTTGCCATATGTATTTTGTCGTATCCCCCATATATCCCCATGTCCGTCACGGAAACACGCCAGCCTCTAGAGACTAGAAGTGTTGGTGCTTCATGGTCGCAAACAATTGTATACTCCTACCTACTTATCCGATGTCTATTGTCTAGCCTAGTGGGATAATTATTAATGATAATTATGGTGAAATTTATTTTCCCAGTTAATCACAAAAAGATGAGACTAGTATATGAATCCACTTCAGAAAAAAAAGAAAAAGAACTAGTACATGAATTACCTATCAAGAAAATGTTTTTCCAAATTGTATCTAAAACCAAGAAAAAATAAATCTAAAATACAATTTTGGAGATAGATGCCAATAAGTTTTCAGAAATACCGAGATGATTCGAGTAATGACTTTCTTCTAAAGTGTTTCTTCACAACAATAAAAATAAAGAAAAAAATAAGAATTTTTTTACATAAATTGGTAATACTGCAATCAATTTGGGTTGGAGTGTGTATAAAGGCCCCATTTCACCTCTCCCTAGTTAGCAATTGCCTTGGTGACTGCGTGAGTGGAATTACCCTCTTGCCCTCGTCCCAAAAAAAATCAATGTACTGTTAATTAAGAATCATAAATCGATGCAAGTGGAGTGGAGTGGAGTGCAGTTGATATCTCCTTTATACTCTTATGCACATGGGCAGGGTTCAATTCTCGTAAGCACCCATCCCCCTCCTCAAGTCTTCTAGGATAGAGTAGATTAGAATTAACGAATGAAAAAAAAAAAAAAAGAATCATTAATCTACCACACAAGTAAAGTTGAGATATAGAGATAGATCTGAAAAATTAAGAATTAAATGGTCCAAAAGAACAAGAACAATTGGCCTCAAGGCCAAGTTTGGTGTCTTTAATGAGTTTTTGTCCATCCTAAATTATGTTAAGGTCTCCAATACATGAACTGAAAGTTTTTGAGGGGTAAAGGACAATATTAGATAAAAATATCCTTAATGAACTCTTGCCTTTATGCACGCCAACGATTGATGGGGGGGGAAAAAAAAAACCGACATTTGCTGGTGCTGGCCCAGCCTCTCTCTCTCTCTCTCTCTCTCTCTCTCTCTCTCTCTCATATTTGACATTTTGACCCGACATTGTTGAAATTAATATCTCAACTTTCTGCCCACCATGTGGGGAAAATTGATGGCATGGGATTAATTTCTCTGTCCTCAATTTTTGGGTGAATTCAATTTTTGGGGTTTAGATTATTTGGGGTAGAGTATAGTGAGTTTAGGCATTTAGGGTACATTTTCCAATAATAGGGTTTAATGGTTTAGGCACTATTATAGGGTACCCTAAGGTTTTAGGCACTTTTATAGGATACCCAAGGGTTTAGTTTTAGGCATTTTCATAGGGTACCCTAGGGTTTAGGTTTAGGTTTGGGCGCTTTCATTAGGTTTGGGGGTTTATGCACTTTCATAGGGTTTGAGGGTTTAGGCACTTTCATGGGCTAGCGGGGGCATTTTTAGAATGTATAAGTGATTTAACCTCTTAGCATTAAAAACTTAGTTTATGTCCTATTTCTATGATTGACTCATATATCATATCATTGTCGAAGGAAGACCCGATTTTTTTTATATTATTTTGATAATGTAATAACAATCAACTTTGATCGAATATAGATTAGGTAACACAATAAATTTGTAGGAGGGAAAAATGGACAATTTAACTTTCAATTATTTTGTCATCCCATTTTTCTTGTATGAATTTGTTTTTATCATGTACTACTGATGTTAGATCAGACTAATTTTTTTACATAGATGACGACCTAGAAAACAGAAAACCTGTGGGTACCGATGGGTATATCCAGAAAATGTACAGAGGGTGTTCGGGGACTCACTTTTGGATCCCACACAAGTGATCCGAACCATCCGATTGAGTTAAAATTTTGTGGGGCCCCTCAAAAAATGATTCTAAGAATAATGAACGGTTCGGATCACTCGTGTGGCACCCAAAAATGGGTCCCCAAACACTCTCTGTACATTTTCTTTGCATTTTGTTCTGTACGGGTAGTTGGGTCCCCTAGAAAAGCTCTACAAAATGACTTAAGGCTTTTATGGGCCGGCACAGCCCGATTTAACTATGGATAAACCTACGGGTACAGAGGAATTGGGACAGAAAATGTACCGAGCCCTCTCGGGGACCCACTTTTGGGTCCCACACGAGTGATCCAAACCGTTCATTGTTCTTAAAACATTTTTCCAAGGGGGCCCACAAAAAATCAGCTCAATCGGACTGTTAGAAGTGCTTGAACCAAAGTCCCACCGTTTCAAACAAAATTTGTTCGGATTACTCGTGTGGAACCCAAAAGTGGGTCCCCGAGAGGGCTCGGTACATTTTCTGTCCCAAAACTTCTATACCCCAGCATGGTCCTTTAACTATTTACATCCAGGTAGGGCTGCACAAAAAAACCGGTGAACCGTGAATCCGGTCCGGACCGAACCGATCCGTATGTTTTGGATTTTAACCGTGGATTAATGGTCCGGACACGGATTCAAAAAATAATAAACCGTGACTCGCGGTCCGGACACGGATTTTGATTTTGAAACCGTGGATTAACCGATCCGGACCGTGAGATTTTTATTATATATAATTTTTTAATATATATATATATATATATAGGATTAACTTCCAATAAGGGTCCCTTATTGAAGAAAACCGTGCGGACCTGCCCTTTTTTTGTGTTTCCGGACCAAATTTTGACGATCCGAACCGCTCAATGTTTTTAAAATGCATTTTCCAAGGTCGACGCGGAAAATCTTCAAAAAAAAATACCGGGAAGGGCTTGATCCACACAGTTTTTGTTAAAAACGCTATATATAGCGTTTTTAACAAAAACTGTGTGGATCAAGCCCTTCCGGGTATTTTTTTTGGACGAATCTTCGCGGAGGCCCTTAAAAATGCATTTTAAAAACATTGAACGGTTCGGATCGTCAAAATTTGGCTCGGAAAGGTTAGGTCCGCATGGTAACTTCAATAAGGGACCCTTATTAGAAGCTTATCCTATATATATATATATATGTATGTATATGTAAATAATTTTATCACTTTTATAAATATTGTCAATTTGATATAGAGTAATACTGTTATCTCCTATAAATATTGTCAATTTGTATTGGACTTTCATGTATTCCACTGTCTTGCATTTGTATTGGACTTTGATGAATTTAGTAGTTGTTCACTATTTTTATTTTTTTTTGTATTAAACTGTCTTTGTTTCTATTCCACTATGTAACTTAACTAAGCTATATGCTTCCACTAGTGCTTCTTTAGGCCCTAGTTGTGGCTCTATCATGTGCTCCATCTAATGTCTCTTTGTTTTCTACTTTAGATTTTTTAGGATTTTTTTTAATCAAACTGTTTGTTACTTATTTACGTATGACATGTAATCCGTGGATAAAACCGGAACCGATCCGTGACTCGCGGATCGGATTAGAACCGGACCGTGAGACTTTTGGTCCGGACACGGATTGAATTTTCTAAAAACCGTGACTCGCGGATTAGGATTGGATTCATGCCAATCCGATCCGATCCGGACCGTGTACACCCCTACATCCAGGTACAGTCTGGTTTTCAAAATGGACGTGCAACTCCACTTTTGACAAAAGCACCAAAATGTCAATTGGGTGGGTAACTCCACTTCTAACAAAAGCCGGCAATTCTCTCTCTTATCTGCCACGTGATCGTGCTTCCCAACAAGAGAAACTTTTTGTTCACTTCACATTTCTAAAAAAATTTCCAAAAAGATTCTTTCCCCATCTCTCATCTCTCCAATCATTAATCACATTTCTCTCTCTACTCAAACCCTTCTCTCCAATCATTATTCTTATTTATCTCTCTATCTCTCTCCAATTATTACACATCTCTCTAATTATTACTTTTTCTAAAAACCCATCCAAAAGATATCTCAAAAATATTTCTCAAAATATTCTTCTCAAAACTCTCAACCAAACAAAGTGTTCATTTCTCCCTTGTCATTCTCTCTCTCTACATGGACACATGGACACAATCTCTCTCTTATCAACTCCCCAAATACTATGAAAATGCCTAAATCCTAGGGTAGGGGTATCCTATGAAAGTGTCTAAACCTAAACCTTAGGGTACCCTATTGAAGTGTCTAAAACACTAAAACCCTATAATAGAAAAATGCACCATAAACCTAAACCTTAGGGTACCCTATAAAAGTGTCTAAATCCTAGGGTACTCTATGTAAGTGTCTAAACCTAAACCCTAGGGCAACCTATAAAAGTGTTTAAAATCCTTGGGTACTCTATTAAAGTATCTAAACCACTAAAATCCTTTAATAGGAAAATACACCCTAAACCTAAATCCTAGGGTACCCTATAAAAGTTCCTAAACCCTAGGGTACCCTATGAAAGTGCATAAAATCCTAGGATACCCTATGAAAATGCCTAAACCACTAAAATCATATAATAGGAAAGTGCACCCTAAACATAAACTCCAAAAAAGGGTGACTTACTTTAATAGTAATTAAAAAAAGTGACTTACCTTAATGATAATTAGATGTCTTTTTTCTAGACCTAGAGGTAAAATCTGCACCCATGTACGTGTCCGCCTGTACTTCTCGTCTGTCATCAGCTTTCTTCGTCAAAATTGGTTTCCAAATTTTCAATGTTTGGTTGAACAAAAGCTCAGGAAAATATTTATACAAGGAAAATATTTTGTAGTGAATGCACGTAGATTGACTTATGCCTGTGAACTCCGAAAGTCATTTTACTGAATTTGATCCACTTGCCGGCGTACGAATGTATACAGTATAGTGGCCAACCATCTCCTCATTGAAACTCAAATTTTTAACTGTACTTTTATGGAGTATCTGTTTTTTTAACTGTACTTTTAATTGTTTTACGCATAAGTAAGTTTACATGAAAATATTTTGTTGGTAAGAGCAAATCCAATGGGGATGTAAAAACCAAACGGGGTTCTATACCTGTAATACAGCACCAATCAAAAAACAAGGGCTCCAATGGGGAGCCAAATCTAGTTCTAAAATAGAACAAATAGAACCAATCACTAGGAAGGCAGTTCTATAATTTGGCTAAAAAGCACTTTTTGGTGCCAAAGTATGCCAATGGCTTTGGATTTAGCATTGGATATGCTCTAATATATCTCTACATCAAGACAAACAGAGCATGTGATTCTAAATTCGGTTTCCTGAGCAAAAACAATATATCACGCATTCTGGTTGAACTTTCACGGGACAGAACCACAGAAAAAGTCTATCGCAATATCCCATTGCCATTCGTCTTAAACACCTTTAAAATCCACAAAAATGATAGCAACACAACCATTCGGTGTTGTGTCCACATGGTTGTGTTCCCAGCATAGAGAAGTCAAAAAATCCAAACCACCTGAAGCTCACCATCTCTCCCTCGACCTTGACCTGCCAAACAACAAGATGATAAACATTAACAAAACGTTGAATTACACGATTTGAATCAAGCCGTGCATGAAAATGTTCAAAGCTATTAGCAGCTGCAACTGCCAAGGCTGCTACTGCTTCTACCAATTGTTATAAATACGGTGTCATGGCATGAAATTTGTGTAGAATGCTTGTTCCCATAGAGACCAATAAATTACAGAACAAGGAGAGTAGAATCCCACAATCAAGAAACGTCGTATATAAAGACGAACTTCTGAATCTGTGTCTCAACACTGGGTAAGGGGGGTGGTGAAGGGTGAAGCAATCGAGCACATGCAAATCCGATGGATTTGGGGTTTTGGCGAGGAAGATGAAATCAGATGGTTCTCATTTTTGCTCCTGGAGTCTTGTACATCAGTTTTATGTTCTTTGTTCAGATTGGTACCTTGCCAATCTTTTTTCCTTTTTGTTAGTCTCACCCTTTTGGGCCCTAGGTGGCATATGATTGTCGGGTTGCGAAGGTGCCAACGTTGTTAGGAAGCTCGTTTTTCCGTCGTGATGCCGTTTTCTTAAGTTCCTTTTAATCTTTGTAATGCGTTTCAAAAGATTAATACAATTTCTTTTTGCGAATAAAAAAAAAAGGAAGGGCGCGGGGGGCCTAACTTTAACTTTATGCGTGGATCATATGCCCTGTGCTCAAAACTAAAGTTGACACTAGAAGCAAGAGCTCTTGGCAATGAATCTACCAATTTCCACCAAGGATTTGACTACCCTTCTGTACTTACCATTTTGGAGAGAAACGGGTACAATTGAGGGCTGATTCCGTTTCGTCAAACATTCCGGCATATACCGTCCAGTACCAGTGAGATCTGGCGGTTTCCGGCGATATGTACCACCAGTGAAATAAAAGGAGAAAGAGGGAAATAGAGAGAAGAAGATCGGAGCCAACGACTTTTCCGCCGTATTCCAGCAGCTCGCGAACAGAGACACAATGGAAGGTCCTAATTCCTTTCAGATCTGAAATTGTGTCTCTTTCATAAAGATTGCCACACTTGTAATATTGATCTTTAAACACTAAAAAAAACCACAACCCAAAAGATTTACGAAGAGGAGAGGGGTGAAGAGTGGGTAAGTTTAATTGAGTGGACGAGAGAGAGTGGAGGGTTCATCACGTATGGCTGAGGAATCATCTGCTCTTTCCTGGAGTATTTACCAGTCCAAATGGTTATAACCGTTGGGTTGGGAAAAGTAAATTTTCAGTATGCCTAGAAACAAACAAAAACAGCTTTGGGGCATCACCTGGGGAGTGGAATAGTTTCATTGAGATGTGTATCAATTTTGGAAGTAAGTTAGTCTACAATAAAGCACACCAATTTATCCTACATCTAGTTCTTTTAGACATTTTTTATCCTACTTCATTCATTTAAATTGCCAAGTCCTAAGTATTCGACATTAATACTGTTAGGTTAGGTTATAGTTATACAAATGAAGGTTAAGTTCTTTAACTAAACATACAGTTTTTTAATGTTATAGTAATTAATAACAAGAAATCTGGAACAGTACTCGGTACAACACTAGTACCGGTACATACCATACCAATACCAAAAACGGTACCATGCCTGGTGCGGTATTCAGAACCTTGATTTCCACTTGAAAGAAACAAGCAAGAAGAGTCAAAGTGCATTGAAACATTCTTTTTCGTAGGACTACATAACAAGCCTTGTGTTATATATCACCTAAGAGAAAAATACTTCCTGTGTGAGTAAAAATGTAGGATTGTGGAATTCATCAATGTCATCAGCCCAGTTAATCAAATAATCTCCACCAAGGGCACTAAAGCCTTGTAAACGAGCATTATAGTATCCGACGGTTTAAGACCTCAAACAGGTAAAACATGTTTCAACAAGTATCAACAAACAAGATGGTACAATTTTCAAAGTAAAAAAAGCATAACAACCACTATATGTAGACAGTTGAGTTGTCCACGTTATACAAAAGAATTCCCCAAGATTATAACTGGCACTAATTGGTGTCCTACAAGAGAACCTTGCTCATGGTCAGTAGTCAGTATAAATTTTCGGAACAGATCTTCGAAGGAAGGAGGTGGATAGAATACAACTATAGCACATAATCCAATCATTTCAATACTGGGTTGGACAATATTTCATGATGAATTTAATCTCAACCTATGTTTAGAGTGACATGGTTAGAGCCCAGAGGGCCCCAAACATCCTTCAGAAACTTAATGGCATAATGATCCTTTTCAAGATGCATGTGTTAGCATAATACATGCATGGTGTTGCATAGCTTGATATACATTGTTGGACCCATTTCCTAACAACTTAAGCTTTTGGGATAATTGGTAACTTAACACATGTATGATCCAATCCAAAAACGTGACTACTTTTTATTAAGTTCCCAATGTCAATGGGTATGCCAATGTTTTTTTATTTGCAGCTGTCATGTTTATAAACCAAATAAAAAGCTAATCATGCTATGGATAAATGCGGCACACATCTTTGATGCTCATCACACTCAAATGTTCAAGCATGTCATTCATAATCATGGTCATCATCTAACCTATCAAAAAAAGATACATTTCTGTCAACTTGAACTCTCATGCAAAAGTACAAAAACATTGAAACTCAGACGAGCAATTGGTCACATTTCAATTCCATACCTGTCCATGCCCCTGTTGCCCAGAAATCCTGTTTCCCTGCCACCTTGGTATCCTCTTCTATCATCACCCTGTCTTGTCCACATATCCCCAGTGCCACGTGATCGAGGCCTCTCCATGACCTCCATGCGTCTGGAATCTTCAAACACCCCAGACCGAGAAGGTGGTCTTCTTTCAGGAAAGGCAAAAACCCTACCTGATCCAGAACCAGGCCTTTCAGTCACTTTCTGACCAAAGCGGACTTTGTCATCCAATTCCCGGATCAGCAGTTCCAATTCCCGTTCTTTACTATGTATTGTATCACGTAAACTGCTTTGATCATCTGGGGACCCCTCCACGGATTCTCTATTGGGATTTGAAACAGATTCATTCTCGAGTACCTTCTTTAGATGATCTATTTCTTCTTTCAGGTTTTTCTCTGCCTCTGTCTCAGGCCTGAAACATTTCGCACCATTTAGAGACCGAGAAAGATGTCTATCATCTAGTTAGCTTGATTTGGTTTAGTAGTTTATTGTAAGCTGATTGGCAAGCAAATAAATCATCATATTGTGCACAAGCATGCAACTAACAGTATGATGCCCTGCAAGGAATCAGCCAAGGCAACATGCCGCAAAATGAGCTTCAAACTAGAAAAACCAATTAACAGAGAAATGAAGCTCAACTCTGTAAAGTACTAGGAAGATTCTTCCTGATGGGAAAAAATTTACTAAAAGAGGCATGAAACCATGTGGTAAGGCGCCTCTTCTTCCTTCAATTGGAATTTATGGGCTGTGTTTGGTTAGATAGTTTTGTTTAGTTTTGATGATGTCAGCAGGTGTAATGAGTGGAGAGAGATAGAGAGAGAAATGATGATGTCATCAAAACTAAAACTAAACAGGGAAACGAACAAGACCATGATAACTTTCTTTGTGCAATTATACAACCCGTCTGAAAATTTTTGAACAGCGAAGAATATGATGGCAGGTTCAAGGTCTGTTGAAGACCAAGCAATGGACACAAATACAAAGATGACTTCATCAAAAGAAATGGTACTTATTAATCTGCAAACTCCCATGGCCAAGTGAATGTAATGCATAACATGTCAACAAAGAAAGGAGAACAATTTAATGCATTACATGTTATGTGTTACATGCAATGAATAACACATCTTTGAAGCTTTGTAACCCTTTCTGAAGTAACCTCCCACCATAGTTTATGAACTTCAGTAGGAATTTATTCCCTATTTGTCCCACAGGTGCATTTTGTTACGTCGCACCAGCGAACGAAATTTTTTCTACATGGTCCAGTGCGAATGAATTTCATGGAAGCAGGAATTCCTGGACCACGAGAAAGCACCGACTATATAGCATTATATCCCCACATTCTTCAGTCCACTGCTCCACATGCAAGAACTGATCACCTACAAAAGAGAGTGATGGAGCTAGTCCACAGAGCATCAATAGCACCTGCCTGCTAGCATATGAGATCGGAGCTTCTTCATGCGTTGCTAATTTGTTTTAAGTTGGATTCAGTTGGGAGCACACTTCAGTCACAATAGTACGAGTAATTACAGATGGGAAACACTTCCTCCTTGTCCATGCATGAACCATAAAAGATGAAATCTATGAACTGCGAATCAATTCTTGAGAACCTTCCAATAATTTGTTAATTTACATTGTTAAAACATATAGGGATTATCCATTCATATTGCTTAGTACTGGACAGTGCCTTTAGTGGTTAGTATCACTTCTGTAAGGTACTCTTTTCAATCAGCAACAATCTAATTTAAACACAAGTTGAGAGATTCCTGAACGTACTGCCAATCATGTGCCGTGAAAACATGGGCCTAGAGATTCAGAGGAAAATTAACAATCTCACAACCATACTTCAAGTTCTTCTTAGCTTACCGTATGCATTCCCTGACTGTAAGTCACAGACAATGGCAGTACAAGTGATGTCTAAACCGATCCGTAAGGATATTGTGGATGAGAAAGGGACATGAATAAATTGCCCAACTATCTAAAAGTCATCCAGGTTGGTCAAAAAGTTTAGGAGAATGGAGCATTGTATTAACAAGATCAATTGTGATTTCGTACAACGCATCTTTAGTCTATCTTCATCAATTTTATTTAATACCCACAAGTTTTCTGAGAAGACCTTATAGCTATCAAAATTATAAATAAACCACTCTTTTGAAAGACAATATATCAAATGCTCTACAAGGCTAAAAATAGACAAACACTGATGACTACTAGTAAGTTCACCACCAAAGCATTTACAAAGAGCTGACAACCATAACCCAATAAGAACTACTTAATCACATTTTTCCTGTGACAAGTAACTTTATTATCAGAGGTGATCAAACATGGCTCAGGAAAATGTAAGTACCAACCTATCAACACCGCGATGCTCCAACTCCAAATCGATTTTCCTCCAATCCATACCTTTTTGTTCAAGCAATACCTCCCTAGGCTTCGCATCCCCAAAAGGATTCACCTTAGGCCTGGACAATCCCAAACTCTCTGACCGGTGGTTAGACTGTGAACTCGACGGCCTACTAGACTGCGAACTCGTAGGCCTGCTCGATTTCCGCCCCTCCATTTCCAAATCCAGTTTCTTCCAATCCAACCCCTTCTCCGTCAAAACCTCCTCCCTAGGCCGCGCATCCCCAAAAGGACTCGGCCTACTGGTTCTTACCACCTCAACAACCCCACCTCCATCACCCCGTGGCGGATCCAACACCAATTTAGGACGTTCACGTCCCAAATCCCCCTCTCCAAACCCTAGTCCCCTAACCCACCGGTCTGGTTCCCTCCCCGAATCACGAGAAGACGAACCGAAATTCGAAGACCTGACCGGAACTACAGGCTTCTTCCCAGCTGCCCAATTATCCACCTCATCAGCCCTAGATAAACCCCCACTACCGCCACCGAGAGAACTATACCGACTACTGCGCCCAGAATCAAGAGAAGGTAGGGTTTTTTTCTCCAATGCCCAATTATCCACCTCGTCCGCCCTAGACGGTTGGTCAAAATCCGAAACCCTAGAAGGCTGAGCCCCACGATCGTCGTGAAATCCACCGTAGGATCTACGAGTACTATCCCTATCCCCGCCGCCGTCACGATCGCGGCCGTAATTCGAAAACCCTCCGCCGAGGCGTCTGTAGTCCATTTCCTCAGCCGACCGCTCCTTCGGCCCGGTCGGTAGGCGGAGCATCTCGGCAGGGGTTAAACCGGCAGTTAAATCTCTCCGGTTGGTGGAGGCCTGTTGCTGCTGCATGGTGAACTCCTGTAAGCTCATTTTCTTCTTCTTCGGTTGCTTGGTGGAGATTGCTTCTTTCAGGCTGGGAAAGCTCGGCCCTGCAGCGGCAGCGGTGGAGGATGCGGCTGCAGCGGCGGCCTGTTCCGCCGCCTCCTCGGCCTCGACGTCGGCTGCCCATGCGCCGATTTTTGCCCAAGGTTTTGACATTTTTTTGGATTGGTGAGTAGATATGATGAAGAAATGAGAACTGTTTGGTAATAAAATATGTGTATAATGATTGGAAGTTATTATTAGGGCTCTCAGTGATTTAAGTGGCGCCGGAGCTCTGACAACATGCGGAGGGAGACAAAAAGGGTTTACAGTTGGCAGGAGTTTTGTGGAAAAAAATTTGGGTGTGCAGTCGCTATTGTCACATGATACCTAAACATGATCCGATCCGTCTCAACGTGTTTTGCACGGTTCAGAATTGATTGTCTCTCTCCTCTCATCTAACCACTCTCTCTCTCTCTAAAATTTGGACCGTCGGATCGCGCTGTGGACTACTAAGATTACAGAGCGGGTACCACGTGTGCAATACTCACCCAACACTGAAAATTTTCTCGATTTTGTGGGTTTTTTTTTTTATGTATGTTGACAAAATTAAATTCCCAAGAACTAGAAGAAAAAAAAAAATTGGAGTGCAATTATATATATAAAAAAATATATAGTGCAAAAACCATTTTTCAAATAGTGAACATTTTTAATTTGAGTTTCTACTATGGTATTTTTGGTATTTTTCTGCAACAAGTTATCAAATCAGTTATAATTTTTTAATTTGTTATCCATTTTTTATAATTTGTTATCCAAGAATACCGAAAATAACTCAGTAAAAACTCAGCCTTGTGTGATCGTTGGAGCTTAAAACAAGACTAATAATAATAAAAAACTAACATAGACTAGAGATATTTCTTATATCAGTTGTTGAAGAGCAAGGCACTTCCTTCAATGCGAAGAAATTAGTAGAGGGCACCTTTTCTTTTTGCTGTTGTCATGTAGCCATGTGGGGTACCAGAAGAATTGACAAAACTAATCCATCAAGAAAGAGCACATGACTTCTACCCAATTTGTTTGGAAAAATACAAACTTTTATACTCCCTCCGTCCCAATTTTATAGTCCCATTTGACACTTTTTGTTGTCCCAAAAAAATTGTCCCACTTCAAAACTAAATGGGTAATTGTTAAGGAATTTCCTATTATACCCTTATATTTTGAAATTAAAAATAATAAAAAAGTAAGAAAGTGTAATGATTGAAGGGTAAAATAAGAAAAACATGTTGTCAAAAGTACAATGATTATGTCCCCTTATTAAGTTGGAATCCCCAAAAGGGACTATAAAATTGGGACGGAGGGAGTACTTTTATAGACCGTTTCAAAGTGCTTAAAGTTGGTCTTTTCCCAAAAACATTATTGAGTTTCTGTTATAATTTTTTACTTTTTCGATTTCTCACATCAAGACCAACAAATAAGCTACAAAAATTTGAAGCAAAACTAACAAAGGCGATTTTTTTTTAATTTAGAAAAATTTTAAAAATGACTTCTAAGTTAGAAATTAGCTTAAGGCAGTTTTTAAGTCGATGTATTGTGAGAGAATAATATGTCTCATAAAACGCAATAAGTCAGTTTTGAGTTTAAGCCAGAATTTAAACAAGGCTAAATGAGAAATTCTGTCTTAGTTACATAGGTGGTTCCATATTTGGAACCAAACCATTCCAATTAAATAATTCCTTGGTATAGCTGTTAAACTTAAAGAGGTAGCAATCATTTTTCCACGACGGCTATTTCTTGTCCTACAAATTCATTTTTATTCTCCACGAGTATTTTTTTTTTCTACAAATGCAATTTTATGCTCCACAACAGCTAATTTTTTCCCCACAACAACTATTTGTCAAATTTTACTATGAATCTCAATGTATGTACAAAAAAATAGTCTACCAATTCCGGGGAGTCAAGTCTACCAATCAAAACATTTATCTGCCTGAGAGAAAAAAAAAAATCTTTCAATTGGGGTTGAGAAAAATTAGACCCAGCCACTGACGACGCTGTGTCAAAAAATATAACTTTTTTTGTGTCAAATTATAGTAATGACTATAGCCATTTTACATTTAATATTGGACTTGCTCTGAAAAAATGGAAAGGGATACATCGATCCAAGTTTACATCCAACCTTACATCATCCCTTACAAGTGAAGCAGGGATTCACAAAACTATTTAGAGGATCTCATCGTCACTTTTAACTGATGATATAAGATTGGATGTAAACTTGGATTACTCCAACGGAGCCACGTAAGACGTGATCAACTAGACAACTATGTTATTGACAAAAGGAGTGGGCTGACAATAAGACAACAAGAAAATAAAATAAAAAACACAAGTTTTAATGTGTTTTTTTCACTTTCTTATACACTTTCACACATTCCTATACATTTTTTACACATCTCAATACACTTTTTAAGCCTTAATGTCAACCGAATGAGTTGATTTTAGAATTTTCCTTGACAAAATTCTCAAAAAGTACAAGTGAAGACTTAAAAGTCATTGACAAAATTCTCAAAAGTACAAGCTTAAGATGTTGCCAAAGAAACCTTACAAGATACCACCATACCTAATGTCCTTAATGTCTCAATCTATCTTGTAGTGATCGCATGACCTTCCACCTTACTAATATTCCAAATAGGTGTAGGTCGGGTTTACCTTCTTCTTGCAGTTGTAGGACTGAATTAGGGCATCTCCAGTCGTGGAGTTAAAAGTGTAGTGTTATATAACACAAAAATGTAAAAAGTGGATCTCATTTATGTGTTGTTATGACAAAATATATTGTTAAGGTAAGAAGTGTTGCAATAGTATTGTTAGGGTGTTGTTAAAGTATTGTTCAAGTGTATAAAAAAAAGTACAAATTAATAAAGTTTTGTACCGGATGGGATTTCGGATTTCCCTCTCTCAACTCTTCACACTCTCTCTCTTGCTTTCAGCTTTGTGCCAGACATTTCTCTCTCTCTCTCTCTCTCTCTCTCTCTCTCTCTCTCTCTCTCTCTCTATCTCTCTCTCTCTCTCTCTTACTTTAAGCGATGGGCCACATTTAGGAAGTGTTGCTGACAGCCACAACTGTATTGTGGCAAGTAATTTTATGACACTAACTACACCACTTATCTTTCTACTAATTACACATTGGGACACAAAAAATGAAAAAAGTTAGCTACTTACACTATTTCTTACCCTATTTCTTAGACAAACTCCATTACTGGAGATGCCCTTAGGTGGGTGTTCAGTATTCATTAAAAAAAGAAGCATCACCAAACACAGCATAAGAACAACCCCAATGAGTTCACAAAGTGGTCTTACCTTGAAATTTAGGGGTTTAGTACTCCAACCTAATATCTCAGGTTCGATTCCCCTTGCTAGCAAACTGTTGGGGCCACTTGGGGGTTATGTCCGATTGTTGTCTATAGGCTCCAGAATTAGTCAAGGTGCGCACAAACTGGCCTGGACATCTAATATAAAAAAATAAAAAATAAAAAACACAGCCTATGAACTAGGAATGTCAAACCACAACTCTTGGCAATGTGAGTGAGCCGCTGCAAATGATTCAAAGCATGAAATACTCCCATGTTTTCTTAAGAATCATAGAGGGTTGTGCGTCTATGTGAACGTATGACAAATTTGACACACAAAAAATGTACCCACATAAGCTATATCATTCCATTTACTGCATAACATCTCAATGTAAGTTTTCAAATATCAGAATTATTAGTTTGTTCTACATTTTTCGTTTCACTATGGGAGCATCAATTGTAACGCCCCGAAAATTGGGTACGTTAAGAGGTAATTAAATAATCATCCGTTTTTTGGATACTATTTAGATTTTCATCCCCCTTGTTTTACGGAGTTATGTTTTCATCCTCTCAAAGTGTAAATTCTCTATCTTACCCTTTTAATGAGATATCCATATGTATGTGTATATTGTCATCCTAAATTAGTGGGATTGGATATATCTTCAAAAAATTTAAACATTCAAAGCAACCAAAATCTCATTGATTTGGTTTCCATCTTAAACAAATGAAATTTGAAACAAAAAAAAAATTCAAAAAGCCATCCTAACACAAACGGATGAAATTTGAAAATTATGAATTTTAAACACATCACTAAATATGGGATATTGTTATAACGTATCAAAATGGTAGAGATCATTGCACAGTAATCATGGTAAAAAACTTTAAAATATATGTAAGTATCATGGTAAAAACCAAATAATATATAAGTTAGAAGGTGTCTTACGAACGGTCACAGTAATCATGGTAAAAATATGTAATATGTAAGTATCATGGTAAAAACTTAATAGTATGTAATTTACAGGGTGTTTTACGAACGGTTATGGTAAAAAATGTAGACTCAAGTCATTTTTTATTAGTAATCATGGTAAACATTTTCATGGTAAAATACATTGTAAAAGTCAATTAAAATTTCGAAATATGAAATATATGCTCACAACATCTTCAATGATCATGGTATAAATATTTAAACATCACATTGTTTATGGTAAAAATAACTTATAAACATAGTAATAACGGTTGAATAAATAACTCGAGTCATGGTAAAAAAGCCATGTCCATAATCCAAATGTCATGGTAAAATCGAATAAAGAAGAGAAATAATGGAAATATAGAATACTTTTAGAACTCAAATCATGGTAAAAATACAAAAACATATGAAAGTGTTTATGGTAAAAACAACCAATAGAACTCAAATCTTGGTAAAAATCTTAAAACATATAACAGTGTTTATGGTAAAAACAACCAATAGAACAGTGTTTATGGTAAAAACAACAAATAGAACTCAAATCATGGTAAAAATCTTAAAACATATAACAGTGTCTTGGTAAAAAAAACAAAAGAACTCAAATAAAACAGCCTTCAAAATTCCAGCAAAATCGAATACTACCGGCCCTTTTTCAACCAAAAAATAAAAAACATGATGCAAACCCATATTGATCCATCACCTAATACTCTGATTTTTGGATCAATTTGCCCAAAGATTTCTCATCTTCCCACCATGTAAAAAAAAGGACGAAATATCTATTTTGCGGAAGTCCGACGAGAGGAGGCTGACGAGGAGAGGTTGATCGAGGAGGTGTGATTGGGACGGCGAAGATGGATGTTTTGGGACCGATTTGTGACTCCGGCTGGTGAAATTTTCGGATCACAGTTGGAGAGCGATGGTGTGGGACCGTTTTGGGATGCCAACAGCGAGGAGAGAGAGGACGATGGCAAGACGGCGAGGAGAGAGAGGACGGTGGGATGACGATGGTGGGACAGCGAGGAAGGAGAGGACGAGTAGCATCAGCTTGAAGAGGTGAAGCACCTTGAATAGCGGTTGAGCCCCAAAGTTATTTTCCCCACGCTTCAATGGTAAATGTCATATCCCATCTGTTTGCAGTTGTAACAATGAGCATGGCAGGAGGCCATTATCCGTGGATTTCAAAATCAATTTGAAGACACCAAAAGACGTCCATTATCCATAGTAAGCGTAATATCTGGATTGATAGTTATCCCCAAAATCCCTTAATTTCAGTAGAGGACCTCAAAATATTGAAATTGGTCCACTTTTCTCCCCTCCTATATGCAACATTTATTTTAGTCCTCAATTTTTTAATATACATAATAAAGGGCAATTCTGGGTTTATTTGAATGTCAGGATGAAAACATAACTCCACAAAAAGCACAGGATCAAAACATAATTTCAAGGTGTCCAGAGGATGATTATTTAAGTGGCCCTAAATAAATTGCAAAATTATTTAAATAAAATTCCAACGACATTAAAAAAAAATACAAAGAATACTTAATAAAAAAAATTTGCGAAAATTAAAAATAAACTAGCTTATTACCACTGAAATAAATTAAATCAGAACATTGTCTGAAAAACTTAAACATTTATTCAAAGAAAACCCAATGGAAATAAAATAACAGAGCCATCTAGCTAATTCTACTGATAAAGCCATGGGTCCGCCACTTGATTCCCATCTAGCTGCTCCATTGCCTCATAATCAGCAGGCAGCTCCTCATCTCCTTCTGTACCTGGCGTTGGGGACGCCAGAGCCACAAAAAGTAGCACAGTGAGTGGTAAAATTACACTCAGTAGGGCACCCTAAACCACCCATTTACTAAAGATATTCATGCAACAAATACACACATAACTGAAATTTTATTTGAATGAAATACTCAGATTTTTATCATCATTACTCAGCACATCGATTCTCAAAATTCCACTATTCTCATTCTCATTTCCGACAAATACTTTCCATCACCGGCCTCCATTCACAATATACCTTAGGTGCTCGATCACACAGCAAAGCCACCTCGGGGTATACTGTGCAAGGCTCACGATTGATCACCCATTGATCAATCTCTGTCCGGTATCGATTCCCACCCACAGTATACTTCCGGCGCCCGATCACACAGCAAAGCTACCTAAAAGTATAGACTGCGCATGGCTCAAGACCCATACCGGACACGTCCCAACCCCAATATCGCGATTAAATCCAATCATCTTAAACTTTAACATTTCGATCAATAAGTACTTAACAATTGAGTTCATGCATCACATGGGTCATTGTTCACATAAGTCTCACATAACAATAAAATAATCACAAGGTTAAAGAAAAACTTAATACGGCATGTAAAACGGGCAACTTCCTCGATTGGTTAAATATAGTAAATTAACTCTAAAAATCACGAATTTTTACAGGGATATTATACTTCACAATACGAACAGATAATGTGTTTTACTCGAGTTCCAATTCCTTCATTAAGATGTTGAAAACGGGTTTTAAAAGTAAATCGTGTTCTGTCTCGTTTTTCCACTACAGCAGAAACTTCGAAAAATCATACTAAATTCTACGTAACTCGGATTAAGACGAGTTCTACATGGACTCCAAATAATTTTTCGAGATCTACAACCTTACTGTTTTGAGTTTTCTCTGAAACTGAACAGAAATAATCGAAAAATAGCAGAAACGAAACTGTGCGCAAAATCTCTATTTTCCGACATCATCACTTGTTTACTTCTACTACCCCTACGATAATGATCCGACTTCCAACAATTTAAATTACTTATTTCCACGTACACACAACTATACAAAAATAATATACTAAAGTAAAAGTTAGGTTAAAGATGTCCTACCTCTCCTCCGACAAACTTAGCATGCTAGCGAAACGGTAGGATCGAAAAATCACAACTTCGTGGAGAAATCTGTACAAAGGCAATTAAATATCCGCGTGAGTAAAAGAAAATATACTCCGCGAGAAAAAGAGAGGAATTTACCAATGGTGGAGGAGATATAATCCAAAGGATTTCTTTTTTTTCCCTTTGTGAGAGAAAATGAAAGAGAGCCAAAGGAAAAAGAATGAAGAAAGAAGAAAAAGAAGAAGTATGGATTACCTATGGAAGAGGGAATTTCCGAGAGAGTGAGGGAGGGATTTAGGAGTTCTAATTAGTTTAAAAATAAGAAGATTAGTGATATGGAAGAGTTCAAGAGGAAATAGGAGACTATAATGATAAGAGAAAAATAAATAAGATAAGGGATAGGGTAGGTTGGGATAATTATGATGGGTTTTCTTTTTTTTTTTTTTAAATATAAATATATATTTTTTACACACTAATATATA
Organism: Vaccinium vitis-idaea; assembly: GCA_963854785.1. NCBI lineage: Eukaryota > Viridiplantae > Streptophyta > Magnoliopsida > Ericales > Ericaceae > Vaccinium > Vaccinium vitis-idaea. The sequence goes on from OY978221.1 coordinate 15,600,155, forward strand.
TGCATGTAAATACATATCCCTCAACAGGATAATTATCTCATTGTTAGGATAATTAACCCTATTACTATTTATATTTATATTTATAAATATAAATATATTTTAAAAAAAACGATCCGTTACATCAATCGTCTCCTCTTTCATATTCTACTGCACTTCAGTTTATTTCCATTCATGTTTTTCAAAACAAAACCTCCAATGGAGGTTGTCTAGCTTCCACACTGTTTATGTTTTCCTACTTAGGAGAGACGTGTTGTACAGGAGTGTTGGTTAACTCTACACAATAATTTCTGACCAAAATTCCTACACGAATCCATAATGACCTCGCATAGGATTCCTTTCAGTGTTTCATGAACTATTGACATTGACCACAAGCATTCGGTTAGTATCACAGTTAATTCTCATTAATTTGTTATCACACAATTATCTGTTGAGAATTATGCCTTGAATTTAGACGTTTGAAGAGGCACAGAAGTTCGTGGCGAGCATATTTCAGTTTTGGGGATTGTTTTGAAGTTGCAGAAATTTTAGTCCAGATGGGTTTTAAATCCGTCCGGATGGTCCGGTCCGACTTCCGTACGGAATGTGCTGGGTTGCGCGTTTTTGTAGGGTTTAACTTAATATTCTGTGTTTTCTTATAAATAAAAGCCTTGTGGTCTCTTAGGGTTTGGATTTTTTGAGTGAATCCATTTGAGGGAGCCCCCATGGGGTTCCCCATAGTGTGTTAGAGTTTCTTTGGTTGTTCCATTGGTTTGGTCTTATCTTGGGATTTGAGATATCTAGGGTTTGGAGTAGTGTTACGGGTACAGCCGGCTCTTTGTATTTCTCCTCATTGATAGTGAATCCTCTTGCTCTTTCCCGTGGACGTACCTCTGGAGCTTCGTGCTTGGGGGAGAACCACGTAAATCCTTGTCTCTTGTTTTCTTGTTGGTTTGGTTATATTCTTTACTTTGGGTTTTGGCACAATATTATCGTCTACCTCCATGCTAAGGAATTAGTAGACATTTCACAAAAGCATACATACATAATCGTATTTAACAAAAACAATTGACGATTCTCCTACTCCTTCATCGTTTTCTTTCTCTATCAATCCTTACGAAGTTAAAGGATTGCCATTTTATCTCTCACAGTACTCAACCAACCATATATGTATAGCTCTGAAAGTAGCTTTTTAAGCCTCTTTCAGGAGGGTTGGTCTCTTCTGATTCAATAGAAGACAACTGTGCCAGCTACTCCAGAAGTGCACAATCTTTGCTACAATATACACAGCATAAGGCGTCCAGTTAAAATGACTAGTGTAACGCCCTGATTTTCGGAAGCATTAATTTAAATCATTTAATAAATGATTAATACAAATAAAAAGTATCTCATTAATTAAGCAGCGGAAATAACATAATTGTCTTAGTTCGATAACAACAATAACATAGTACTTTGTTGGGAAATTAGATTATAGCTTTCCAACACAAAAATAAGGGAGATTGGCTCTACAGGTTAAAGTTGAGATATTGAACCCAATGCTCCTCTTAAGCCTGATCCACTGGAAAACCTTTTGTTCCAAAATAAGCGTAGCCCTCGACACCTACACCTCCTGTTTGATCACAATTTGGCATAATACGTCCGAGTCGCAAAGAAACATCATGGTATTATACCAGGGTCACACGAAGTGTAACACCGTGAGCGATAAATCACTCAATAGCTACTCTAACCCCCAACCCTTACATAACATACAAGAACAACATTTATGATTGAAAAGCAGTACGCAAAAGAGTAAACATATAACTGATTTCATTACTAGCCATTAACTTACATTTTCATCTAAGTTCTCAACCTAGAGAACTTTCCTCCCAAATAACCATTAAGGACTATGACCAATCCGTGATTAAACTCCCCCCTTGCTTGCCCAGACTAGGAGCCCTGACGGAAGGCATAAGTTACATACTTCATCCAACCGTCAACCGCCTCACAAGGATGAATTTCCCAGGGACTGACTGTACCACTGGGCTACGAGTGACAACTGTCAACTCCTGTAGGTATATAGCCGTAACTCGGTCTCTAATACATCTACCATTTTAACGCCTCAGAATTCAAATGAAGTAATCACAGATTGTCATATCCTAGGGTTTCGAAATCCTGGTAGACTGCCAAATATTCCTCCAAACCGAAATCACTTGGCTGTCTACCATTCAACAAATCTCGGGGTGACTCCCCATAAATCAATTCATTTCCAATTTCCATTAACCTCAACGTCTACGTGAAATCTGCGTACGATCACCCAACCCAGGAACCTAAGTGTCCATTCTAACATTTAACAATTTCATGATAAGTGCGCACAACAGAAGAAGCAAAGCGATAACGATATTCTAAGGGTCACAAAGTCAAATAACACGATTCACAAGTTCACAAGCCATCACAAACCAAAGTAATTGAAAACAATGGGTCTTAACATAATTAAATAAAGTATAGGGTCATAAATGTAATTTATAGAAATAAGGGGTCGCCCTCGAAATTTTAAGTAAGTATAAGGGTAACAAAAGTAATTGCACAGTTCTAGGGTCCTTCGCAAAATTTTTACTAACTTAACGGGCCTTTTGTAAATAACACTTTATACAAGGGTAAAATTGTAATTTTTCCACAACGAAGGGTAAACACGTAAAATACCTTATTAAAACCCATGTGATAATATAAGAAATGTATACCATTTTCTAAAATCTTGATACTTGCAATAATAATAATCAACATGTCTAATAAATAAACAAGTACGGTTGCAAAAATGGTCAAGAGATAATCCCGGGCACATTTCCTAGTCTGGTCATGTACTTGGTAATTAAATTCGATCATGTTTAATCTAATGTAATACAACATTTTGCAATACAAGGTTAAAATATAAAGTAACCAAAATCCGTGATTAAAATGTTAAAAATCTAAAGTTTAAGGACCCAACAATAATAAAGTTGGGTTCGAAACAAAAATCGAAACGCTTGGGTTCGGATTGTATATAAAGTTGTTTTTGACCCAGTAGCTCAGAAAGTCAAAAACGCATATACACTACTTCTCAAAGATCGAAACGCTTGGGTTTTGTTTCTACTCAACGAAAATCAACGTATTATATATCAAAACGTTCGTTATGAAATGAACTCCAACTCTATCATGGAAAAAGTTGGGTTCGGATTGTTTTAGCGGGACCCAGTAGCTCAGAAGTTCAAAAACGCATAGACACTGCTCCTTAACGATCGAAACGCTTGGGTTTTGTTTCTACTTAACAAAAATCAACGTATTATATATCAAAACGTTTGTTATGAAATGAACTACAACTCTATCATGGAAAAAGTTGGGTTCGGATTGTTATGGATGGGACCCAGTAGCTCAGAAGTTCAAAAACGCATAGACACTGCTCCTCAACGATCGAAACGCTTGGGTTTTGTTTCTACTTAACGAAAATCAACGTATTATATATCAAAACGTTCGTTATGAAATGAACTACAACTCTATCATAGAAAAAGTTGGGTTTGGCTTGTTTTGGATGGGACCCAGTAGCTCAGAAGTTCAAAAACGCATAGACACTGCTCCTCAACGATCGAAACGCTTGGGTTTTGTTTCTACTTAACAAAAATCAACGTATTATATATCAAAACTTTCATTGTGAAATGAACTACATTTCTATCCCGTAAAAAGTTGGGTTCGGATTGTTTTGGACGGGATCCAGTAGCTCAGAATGTCAAAAACGAATTTACACTACCTTGCAACTAACGAAATGCTCGGGTTTTGTTTCTACGCAACGAAAATCGACTTATTATATACCGATGGGTTCAGTAGGATGTAACCTACCTTTCTTCCGAAGATTAAGCTAAACCAGAGTGATTTGGATGGGCCTCGGTCGCGTCGAACGGACTGAACTTCTTCTTCTTCCTTCCTTAGTTTTCTTCTTTTTTTTCTTTCTTCTTTTATTCTCCTACCTAGCCATCTCTCTCGGTGAAGAAAAAGAAAATAGAAAAGAAGAAAGTAGTGGAAGATGATGATGATTAGATATCCCTCTCTCTCTACCCAAAATTCTATCTTTCTCTCCTCTCTTTTCTTCTGCCGAAAGATTTAATAAGGGAAGAGTTAAATAAAATGGTGGTTTAGGTTGATAACCCCATGGATAATGGAATGGTAGGAGTTTGAGTTATTAACCGTGGCTTGGAGGAAGGTTTTCAGGAGTGGTGTTGGCTGCACATTGGCTGGGCAAAAAGGCCTCTCAAATATGGCTAAGCAATGAAAGACATGAGGGAATGATGTAATAGATAATTGGAGGTGACAACTTGGTTGGCTTAGAATTCTAATTAGGAACATATGGTTAGGGTAACCGGATAGTGTAATGGGATTAAGACCACTAAATCACAAAAATAAATTTAATCATTTCTAGATTTTATTAATTAAACTATTTCATAACAAAAAAATAAGGCTAAAATCTGGGTCGTTACAACTAGACTAGAAATGGATTTTGTAAGGACCCGTGTAAAAAAAATCACTTTTTGAAGAAGTTTTGATTTGGCCGATAAAAAATCCCGGTAATTGTTTCTTGGATTTTTCTAATCACAATGGTATAATTGAAAGTTATTTTTGAGTAAGGCAAAGTCATCTTTCGCCCATTTTCTTCGGAGAAAAATGTGCCGTTTTTCGGTTTTGTACTAAAAGTGGGAGGATGAGATTTTGATGTGATGAAAATTTCAAAATTTTGGAAATGCCATTATTTCCAAATGGGAGGTACTTCCTTATTTTCATAAATAAATTAAAGTAAAGAAAATTTTCTTTACTTAAGTTTGGTTTATGAAAATAAGTATTGTGGTCACATATTATATACACAAGTGACATTTGGGTGTGATGTGTAATTAGAGTGTTATATTGAGAAGTGTATGGGGGAAGTTTGCAATTTGTCAAAACAACACACTGATCATCTCCCTCCTCCCACCCGATCGGCCCCTCTCTCTCCTCCATTGTTACACCTTCAAGCTCAAATCCCTCCCTCCTCACTCAACCACATCAAGAACCAAGACCATTTTCACGTTCTATGCACTCTACGGAGCTTGGGTTGCCGTGTATTCACACCAAGAGCTCCAAATTCGGGATTTGGGGGTTTTTACACTTAGGGTTTCATTCATCTTCCATTTTCAAGCAAAACCTTGAGGTAGGAGAACAATTTCTACTCTCTCTAGTTGTATGCTTGTGATTTATTGCATATATCTTGTTCTTAGCCTCAATTTTATTGAAAATCATATTTTCCCCAAATTGTGTGGGTTTTCCCACTCTGATTCTTTGATCTATGAAATTACTTGTTGTTGGGTGAAATTGGGAGTGAAATTGACCTCCCTCCATGTTTAGTTGTTGTCTAGCATCTCTATTTTGTGCCTAGACTATCTCATTTGTGATTGAGTTGAAATTTCACACCTTATAGGTGAAAAACTACACAGTTACTGTTTATAAGCTGCTGCCCCTACAATTTCCAGTAGCTTTTCCTATCCTTGGGGTGGTTTTCGATCACCCTTTGATGTCCGTTTGGTCCCCGATTGCTCAATCCTTCATATAATCGACCTTTGGCATCATTTTTCGCCTGTGTTTTGACTCGAGGACTATGGTTTTATAAACAAATATGTCATCTTACGTCACATGAAAATTTGATGGTTTTTAGAAAGCGTGTGTGAGTGTGTGCGTAACCCTTTTTATCGAAAGATGTGAAATAATGAAACGAACTTGGAAAAATTTGGACTTGTTATTGGAATTGGATGGAATGTTTGGGAAATGAGATATTTCAAACCAATGTCATCACTTGGTGAAATTTTTTATAAAGGCACGCGGAGCCTATGGAATCTGACAGGGGCACGCGGGGCCCACAGAACCCGGCAGAGGCACGCAGAGCATATGAAATCTGGCAGAGGGATTAAATCCCTAGTATTAATGAAATGATGATTTTCTTCAATGAAAGAAAAGAGAAATGAGATTTTCGAACTATCCTTTGTGTTTTGTCGAAACTCAATATGTAAACTTGATTTTAGTTTTAGACTTGTGTGATGAACTTGGGTGGTTAGGTGAAATAAAATGGATACTTGTGTTATGTTTGGGTACTTAGAAAAGTTTTTGAACATATGGGTTGTTGGTGGGTACTTGGAAATCATTTGGGTACTTCGTTACATTCAAAATCCTTTCTCTATAATTTGGATACTTGGACTCGCACATGAACATCCATTGGACATATCTTGCCTCCGTGTGCATGCATCATACTCATACACCTAGCGTTAGTAGAATAGTTCTCCTACGAGCACGTGTGCTCACCCTATCATTTTTCAGGTACTCAGCTGTGATCGTGCATGGTTTGGAGTGCATGACTTGGATTGATGAGCATACATGACTTGGAGTTATTTTATTTATCTACTATGCACTTTCTTTTGGGAAGATGATAATGTAACTCTAAACTTTACACTATCCTTTTGACATTGAAGTTGTAATAATTTAGGGGATATGACTTTGATTTCACCTTTGGGGCAAGGGTGCCCAAACATTATTTTTTTGCCTTCACCTTTAGGGCAAGGGTGCCCAAATATTTGAATTACAGGATATTATCCGATTTCACCTTTGGGGCAAGGGTGCCCGAACATTTGATAGCCAATGCGCTATGATGCACTTTATTTTATGAAAATCTTATCATTTGAATTATTTATTGGTGAAATTCCTTTATTTATGTTTTTTTTTTTTTTTAAATGAGGGCGTGACAGATTTAAAGATTAAAGAAAACAAGAAGTGGATGACTCTTTGGGACCTCTAATCATGGACCACTTTAACCTGGCACTTAATCAAGAAAACAGGTAGGGTCCTGAAATCGCCTGGACAATGATTTCGTATCTAGAGAAGGCAAAAATGGCCCCAATCACTGGGAAGGTTGGAATACTCAAACATCAATGTCCATTATATTAGTAAAAGCAACTCTTCCACATACTTTGAACCTTAAAAACACATGCATACAATTTCACAGTCTCCATTGTTACAATCCAAAAAATGACAAAAAGAAAACACAACCTCTCTATCACCCGAATTTGACTTCTTCCTTCTGCTTTATGTGTAGATAACTCCAAATGCATATTTTACATCCAACTTTGTGATGGTCACTAACAAGTTTACTGTCCCCAAACAAGACACAAGGTGTGTGTGTGTCGACCCGTTGAAGCGTGGAATCTATAGGCTATACCCAGCCGTAAAATCCAGTGCTAGCTAGGCCGCAGTGCATAAGAAGGTCATTAGTAGGAGGGCACCAATCTTTGGGTTGGGCTCTTTTAAAGCACCCTTTTAAGGCAATACCAAGGCTTAGGGCATGTGGTAGGCCGTGATGAATAGGAGGCAGCAGTAGTTGCTGCAAAACTCGGGCATGAGTCTGGGCGAAGGTAGGTTGGCTAGATGGGACTCAAACAAATTTTGATATAAAATAATTTAGCAGTAATTGATTTAAACCCTTTAAAAGTGAAATTATTTGCTTCTGATTTTATAGATTTTCATCCTTACCTCTCACTGACTCCTAGTCCGGCGATGCGTACGGAATGGTCCCGTACACATCGCTCACGAAAAAATCCGGATTGTACGTGCCAACAAATCAACGATCTGGATTTTAAGACTCTTTTACCGGTAAAAGAGCTCTATTACCGGCAAAAGAGTTTTTAAAATCCGGACCGTTGAAAACACTTTTGGACGGTCAAGATGCACAGTCCGTGCACTATACGTACCCGAACGTGCGTACGCGTATCTTTTTTGCATTGACTCCTTACATCTAAATTGGTTCTTTTGTGGCCACTGGACAGAGAGGTTCTTGGACCTTGGTATGAATCTTGACGACATTCAATCCTTGCACACTAGTTAGAGCATCCTCGTTCCTTACTCCAATCTCTTGTTAAACTCGAACACCTTATCAACTCTTTCCATCACTCAAACTTGTATACATATGAGTTTTACCCGAACTTATGCTTGATTTGACTTGCATCTTTATCCAAACTTTTAGTCGTCAACTTGTATGTGCTTGGTTTATGCCCGAATTTGTCATGAAGTGCTTTATATATGTATCAAATGGTGCTTTTATGCAATTTTTTATGGATTTGTCCAACTTTTTCCTTTTTTACCTTTCAAACCACAATCAAAACTTCTCCAGAACTCATCAACCAAACACCAAGAAAAATAATAATACATTCAACACATATAGTGTATACAGAGTGAACAGAGAAAGACAACAAGGGGAGCAACTTGTTACAAATCGGGCAATTGAAAGTGTCGGTCAGTTTATACCCAAGAAGGTTGTGCGTTCAACCTTATCGATAAAAAGTTGATGGCCCTGTTCGTTTCCCAGTTTAGTTTTAGTTTTAGTTTTGATGACATCATCATATCTCTCATTTCTTTTTCTATCTCTCTCCACTCATTACACCTGATGACATCATCAAAATAAACTAAACTATCTAACCAAACACAGCCGATATCTTTATTGATGGATTGAGTTGTTGATGGGTCGGGTTGGATTGAGCTTTTTACCACCCTGTGGCTTGCTCCATGGTTCTAGTCTTTTGAAGCCTGGTAGGTAGCTACTGAACTTGGTGGCCGAGCCGTGGTGGCTGTTCGGATGAATCCGGAGGTTTGCGTTTTACAGTGTGGCCCCGGTAGTTCCTTCGTCATAGAAAAATAAAAAGAAAAAGAAAAAGAAAAAGAAAACAAACCTGAGCTTTTGCACATATATGATCATCAATTTAGAGCACTAAAGCCGGAAAACATTGCATCGTTTCTCTCTCCTCAACCAAATCTCGAGTCCTCTTCTTCATACTCATCAAAACATTACCCCAAGTGTTGACCCTCGACCGAGCCCTGCCGCCTGAAAAGTAACCCACATTCATATCCGCCAAATCCTCCGCCGTCACCGCCGCCACCTCCTCCGGCGCCGCCCCGTCAAGAACCCAAATCAAGCAAGAACAAAACCCTTTTGTTATTTCCGAATCACTATCAATCTTGAACCTCATTAGCCCATCCGAGTCCATTCTGACTTCCAACCACACCTGGGTCGTGCACCCCTTCACTCTGTTCGATTCCACCCGAGTCGACTCGTCGAATGGAGGAAGAAGAGCCGCGTAGTGTAACAACCGTTTCACGCGGTCGATGGGTTGGGACAGGGATTTGAATTCTGAGGCCAAAGATTGGAGCTTTAGATTAGGGTTTTCTTGGGTGGTTTCTGTAAATGGAGAAGATGGTGATTCAAGATTGGAATTTGAATTGTTACGAACGTATGTGAGAGAGTTGAGGGATGAGGATTGGATTATGATGGGTTTTTTGTTGGGTTTCGAATTTGACTGAATCCAATTGGTTTTAGGGTTGGGGTTGATGGGTTTTGTGGTGGGTAATCTGAGGAAGAAAGGTAGGGGGTTTGAGGTAGCAGAGTGCATGTTTGGATGGAGAGAAAATGAAGGAAAATGGCGAAAGAAAAGAGGAGAAAATATGGTACGAGGAGAGAAGGGGAAAAGGCGGGGAAGTTAGTTCCTCAAACTGCGCACCATCTGTCCCCTGTCATTGACTCATTGCTGTCTGTCTATCTATATAACAGCCTGTTTGTGGATGAGGTGTTATAGGGGTCATAAATATGGAAGGTGTTATTTATGCTCGGACCCACACATATAGAATGATTTGCCAACAAAAAGTAAATGAGTGCTATTTATCACCGGACTAAATAACACCCCTGCAGGGGTGTTATTTATGGACACCCCAGAAGGTGTCCATAAATATGACCTCCTAATACCCCCACTAAAATTATCATCCTACCCCAATTAATACCCCCACCTTACCCCAATTTTGCTACGTTTGCTGCTAGTGCAATTTGGGGTATTTTATTTTGGCTTTGTAATATTCTTCGGATAAAAAAATAAAATACTTTCGCACATAGTTTTTTATTTTTTCCACCAAATTAAACTACTAATAGAGATCTTTAATTCGATACAAAAAACATTAAAAAAAAAAACTATATACTTTAGTATTTGAAAAATTTGGTCCGAAAAATGCACATTTATTTATATCTTTACATTTTGGAAAACAAAGAATAGTTAATAAAATCTATCGTCTATTACCAACAAAATTTAAAGAAACTTAAAACGGTTTTCTCGAGATGAAGGCAAAACTAATTTTGAGACGAAGAAAGATATTTACACAAGTCAAAAAAGAAATAAGAGTCTTTTTAAATTTTTCAAGAGCCTATCACAGAGTTCGCATGAGAAATCAGGGCCAAAATTGATTTTCTTGAAGCAGAAGTTCATATAGTATAAAATTATTTCTGAATTCTTTTTTTCCTGGAATCCATTGGTTCTCTACACGCTAGAGTGCCTGTGATTCCATAGGTCATTTTTTATAATCCACCATGACTTGGTGTGAGGTATGTGCATACTTCATCCCCACAAGCCAACGAACCTTTCACAAGAAATTTCAAGGAAACTACAGGCACTTTCTTGATGTGCCTTCACAACCATCAGCATTCATCCTATATAAAATGATAGCTGTACGAAAAGATTTTAGAGTTGGCACTGTTCTACGGAGTACTTGTAATTGTAATTGTTTGTTTTAATTGATAATTTTGGCACGGTAACGACACGGTCAATTGCTTTCGACCTTTGGTTATCTTTTGAAAGCTAGCTGCATCACGAAAACAACACGACAAACAATAAATTATTCTTTTGCGCGAAACTAGTAAATCACAGCACACAACAATCTTGAAACTAAGGGGGTGTTCCACTAAACTAGTTTTTAACTGTATAATATGGGCCGACATAATATGGGCCGAATCCCACTTACTTCATGTCCTCTCCCCTTATAAATTGGAACCCCTTTGGGTAAAAAATTCAAAAATAATACAGACATACCCTTTCAGTCACACTCTACCACACCCTCACTAACATATGGGTGTGGGGACCACCCGCATGTGAGTGAGGGTGTAGTAGAGTGTGGCTGAAAGGGTGTGTCTGTATCATTATTCTAAAAAATTATCGGATTTGGTAGTTGAAAATGGGAAGATGTGGCACAAATGGCCACAAACCATTTTCTCAGCTAAATTTGGCCACCGAAATGACTGAGCCCTTTTTCGGCCGGTGAAATGTCTTCCCCTTGGAGGGCTTATCTAAAATGACCTTCCAGCGAAAAATTGGCTGCACAATTTTTTTACAATGGCACTTAAACGATCAAAGACTATTCATTTTTGTTTAGCTTGCTGAGAACATCAAGTATACCAAAAATCAAGTTTATTGGACACCATGGTCCTTGGCCCTTGTTTCCCATGTGCTAAAATGGAAATCCCATAAAATCAATGTACGAAAATGGGAAACAAAGCCCAAGATATGATTTTGGAACACATTTATCTCGCAAAATAAGATTACAATAATCGATCAACTTGATTTTTGGCATACTTTATACTATCAATGAGTTAAAAAAAATATGAACAATCCCGATCATTGAAGTGGGATCGGAATTTTTTTTTTCCAAGACGGAATTGGAGAGGTTGTTCTCTCCGATCCATTTGAAGGCACTGGAGAGGAGGGAGTTTGACTCATGCCTGCATTTTGTTGAGAAGCAATAATGTGGAGTTTTTTCACCTTTCAACCACTGTGGTGCAAACATTATGGGAAAATGCCATTTACACGGAAGTTTTATACTGTTCTACATCTTCCAAATTTATTTATTTTTATTATTATTATTATTATTTTTTTGAACAAACAATTGTGAAACACGGTTGATGTTGAAGAAATCAAATCACTTGACGCAAATTTTCTTTCATAGTTTCCAGGATTTATGAGTTGGTGACTAAAATATTATTGGTATAGTAATATACTATTTTTTCCTCTAACATTGAATACAATTGCTGCCAGATCCTAAATTTTCATTTTACCTAGCTCATTCAGGCTGTACAACAAAATTTCCAAGATCCATCACAAATTTGCCGATCCCGAAAAAAGAAACTCTTCACAGATTACATAACTACGGGAGTCGCGAGAAACAAAATTCTCACCAAACATAAGTGACAGAACAGGAAATCATCCATATACCCGCAGATTTCTGATGCTTCTGGGTCTTCCCAATGACCGTTTATTAAGGTTTACACAAACTTCGACAAGAAACCATTTGCGCCAATGTATTTTCTTCTCTCTGCATGCACAGACCAAGATGCCAACTTCCTTTTCTCTGTGTGATTCTATGGAAGTCCCTTCCAGAATCGTACTGACCTGTCATTTCCACAGGACACAAACGCAGCCTCTGTTGGTGAGTGCTCAAGCCAACGGGGAGCACCAATATGGTTGGAGGGCCACTTAGCCACTTTCTCTGCTGTAATTGCATCCCATATCACAATCTGTAATCCAAATTCGTTAAAGCCGAGTGAGTTCAACAAGTATCAAACAATTAACTTGAAGACATGAACAAACCTCGTTGTTAGGTTCGTCTATGGATAGCACAAATTCTTCTGTGTCATTGAAGACGGCCTGCAGAGAACAGAACAAGTCACCAAATTATCTGCTTGATGTCCATACGTGCAGTTGAATCTGAACTAAAACTCACGTTTTCGTGTTTTAATGTTATGGTGATGTCCTGACGTGAGACTATAAACAAATCAGCAGAAAGAGATTTTGCATTCACGATATCAGAATACAGAAAACCTTGTAAACATCTAATCTGTAGTAATCAATCTAAACAATAATAAGAACCATGGCTCGAAAACATCGTAACGGGATCCCCGAAATTCAAGATATGGCTGTTCTTTTGATAGAAATTAACTTGGAATCACTTCTAGAACCAAAGCACACCGAAAATTTTAATCAATTTTTTTATATCTATTAGTAATAGAAACTCCAGTTTTCAGTTTTCACACATTCACCGCCTGTCCAAAATTATAGTCTTACTGAAACATGTTCCTATAAGAATAATTTTCAGACTCTTTCTAAAGAATAGGGGCGGACCAGGATTCTTATCCAGTGGGGACAAAATCCTATCTGGAGATATACACAATATATTTTTCCAATATAAAGGTCTAGCACAATACATTGTTTTAAGTACTCATCGGTGGTAGCAATTCTATTTACATATGACTCGGGGACTTTCATGTGCTGATACAATGCATGATAGGTCATCTGTAATGCTGTTAAAGATGTACTTTTCAACATACACAAGCAAGCACAAACATTTTGTTGTTGTTGCTAGGTCGTGAAGGCGGCCAACTTACCTGGCATCGCAATTGCGTGTGTGTAGCTCCCAGATATTGTTTTACCAATCTTCCAGTGCCAACTTCCCAAAGCTTTACCGCAGAATCCTTTCCGCAGGAGAGAACAAACCTAGCAATTCGACAAGTCAGTCATCCATAAAGCCAACACCCAATGGCATAAAATGCAGTCATGGCATCAAAACACAAAAGTGATGTCTTGTCTATAGTAGAACATTCTGTAATTCCACAACTCATACTTTAATCCATAAACCTTTTATAAGGGACTCCAAAATAATAGAGTGGTCATATATAAAACTGCCCGATATAGGACAGCACTGAGGAGCGAGGACACTTTGAAGGTTTTAACTCCAGTTGATTACACACTGGGGTAGCATTACTGTTAGCTTAGGTAGGGAAAAGGGTCTTTTTTCTTTTTCCCCCGTAAGAAGAGGTAGGAAGGAAAAAGGTTTAAAGCTGGAGCTAGCCTTATTATACAGAACTCAGACGTGGCTGGTTGTAGGGAAATTCGGAGAACAGCTAATTCAGACCAGGAGGTGGGGGAAAAAAAAGGTTAAAGCTAATGAAGGGTTGGCAAGGTCAAGTCTCAAAGAGATGCTAAAGGCAGCTCTAAGGCTGAGCACACTAAATCCATAGTTTGTGACGGATGACTAGGAAAATCAAGAAGAGAAGGGGATTCTAGGGACTCCGCCAGCACATGGCACAAGCATTATATATTCACCTGATTTCTTGGTATTCAATGCCCTTTCACTCGAGAAATAATTTATCCAGCTTTCATGACGATGAACTCATGAATCTAACAGGACTAACCCTGTAGTGTATTGGACTTCCACTCTTTGAATAACAAGAAAATTCTGAAGTTTTTTTTTATCAGCAAGAAAATTCTAAAGTTGACCCTCAACTCCTAAAAAAGACAAAACTTGGGGAATGCTATATAACAATACGAGCAAAAAAATTATTGGAGCAACTGAACACAATTTTCTCTGTGCTGTCAAATGTAGCATAGCAGTTACTGATGCGCATTTGGTGAATAAATAGTGGCAAACAGTAAGAACAATAGACTGACCAGATAGGGGTATAAGAACGGAAAAACAGAGACAAAAAGACAAGCTGCCCAAGCCCCCCATAAAAGGGGTGTAAGAACTTATGAAAAATCCAAAGCTCCAGTGTCCATTTTAGCAAGCTAAATTTTTGCTCATTCCTAACTAATAAAAGCACAAATAAAATCCTAAAGAAACTGCAAAGATAGCAGTTGGTAGACACCACCCGCATGATTTTGATCAACTAGAAATCTATTAATTAACAAACCTAAATGAGACAAAATGTGAAGAGACTAGACTTTGAATCAATCTAAACTCTTCGTAGATGCTACTTTACGAACCCCAATGGTATGATTATAATTTTTTACGAGTTGTTACATAACAGTCACACATCATAGGCCAATACATCGTTCTACCTTTGATCTTTCGTAAAAGATGCGCTGGTGGTTTCTGTTGTACCATGTGCACCAAGAATAGAACGCACGCAAGAAGCTGTCACCCCATCCCATATACGAATAGCACCATCTTTAGACGCTGTGACATACATGCCACCAGTTGACGAGTACCGCACCTACAATACCAAATCAATGGAACTAATAGCCTTGATGACCTTGGACTGATCTGTTGAGGGTAATCATTTCTAGGCGAAAATTATAAAGTCATACCTGATTTATGCATCCATCCACACCAATCTCTTGGACTTTTGCTGATAGGTAACATTGGAAAGTATTGACATCATACAAGTGTGCGATGGGATGATCGGTGCCTGTGAAGGTTTTCCACCCTAGTCAGCCAGCAATTCCCAGAAGAAAGAACCATGGCGTAATATATAGTATCGCTAGAAAAATACTTGACTTTGCTTAAACAAAGGTCAATTTTGATGAAAGCAATAATGATGGAAATCAGAAGGAAAAAAATATTCAGCGGAGTAAGCAAGAAACATGCTGTAGTAAAATCTCAGATTATTATATGGGATGGGGGACCAAAAGGAAGCAAAAAAGAAGTTGCACACACCATAATTTCAAATTGATATTACTAGGAACATCCACGTGACCTTCACACACATACACAAAGTCGTGTCCACCAGTGCTCCAGATTATGTAAGTGATAGAGAAGGCGTAAAAAAACAAGTGCACACAAATGCTCATACACACACGAGTGCACCAACACGTAACCAAGTATGTTGAATAAGTAACAGTTGACAACTTGAAATATAGAGTTCTTACAGGTAAATGTATAATCAGAAAATACATAGATAAGGATTGGCTGAAAATATGAGAAAGAACATTACTTCAGTAAATGTGGGAAAAAAATCATGTTTACCCAACTGTGGAGAGAATCTATTCAAGAACCCCTATGTCACAAAGACTGGGGCACATTTTTTAGGCGCGGATATGCCTCTAGGCATCAGGTTCATTGGATTCCTTTGTCCAAGGACACCAGAATATATAGCAACCATTTCATGGTTTTACTATGCTGGATTTATTACCCTGGGTAAATAGCCTTCATGTCTCCAAGAACAGAAGATTTATTGCTTTCAATATACTCTATTTGTTCCCAAGCAAATAGTGCTTTATGTATCATAGATTATAAAAATAGGCATTTAACTCATTTTGAAGCAACTGCATCACAATAGCAAAATAATAGTATATGAATGAGATAAGGTCAGTTGATGAAAGAGTTGGATGCACGGGTTCAGATAGGGGAGTGAGAGATTTCCTTGATTTCATCAACAATATGGAGCTACAGGATCTACCATTGTTAGGCAGGAATTTTACTTGGCCTAACTTTCAAGAAACTTCTACTCATAGCAGACTTGATAGGTTCTTATTGTGTTAGTTGTGGGTGTAAACGTGTAATTAAGTTGTGTTTAATTTTTTACGTAATTAGATTAGTAGTTTAGGGTCTTATTGTAATTTATCTTTTTTCCCTCTTTTACAAGTAATACGTAATGAGAAGAGAACCCTAATCTTTTACCTCTCAATACGATTGTCCAAGTTTACATGGTATCAGAGCTTTCGATCTAATCGCTACACTGTCGTGTGTGAGTATTCTCCACCATTTTTGTGAGTTGAGTGAGTATTCTCCTCAGCAACGACAAAATCCATCAGTCATCACTATCACCATCAACGAAACCCACGACCAGAAAACCCTACAATCAGTTACTGTTCATCAATCACTGTTCATCTCGAGTTGGTGTCTCTAGAATCTGTTTGGGTAATCTTGAAATCCATTCTTTTGTTATTGTTTAAGGAATCTTTGCACTGTTCATCATTTTTTTTTTTTTTTGAGGTATTCTCCGTTGAGTAGCTGTTCTTTATCTATTGGGTATCTATTTTTCTACTTTTTGATATGTCTGAGGATTCCAAGGTTGGTTCGGGTGATAATTCTGGCACGAAGGATATGTCAAGCCAATTTGAAAGAAAATTGGAGAATGTTCCTTTGGATATTTGTGCTATAAAGTTGGATGGTACAAATTATTTGCTTTGATCTCACACTTTCACTTTGGCTATTGAAGCCAGAGAGATGTCAGAGTTTATAGAGGGTCCTGTTACTCAACCTACGGAGGCTGTTGCACTTAAGAATTTTAAGTCTCATAAATCTTTGGTCATGGCCTGGTTGTTTAACTCTATGAGAGCTAATATTCGCCATACTTTTCTGCTGTTGGATACCCCATACAAGATTTGGACTACTGCAGCCCAAACCTATTCTCAGCAGGGTAATGATGCACAGTGTTTTGAGTTAAGGAAGAGACTTCGTACTTTGGATCAACACCATCGATCTGTAGCTGAGTATTTTGCAAAGTTTAGTGGAGTGTGGCAGGAATTTGATTTTTATCAGGGATTTCAGGGTGTTTGTACTGAAGATGCTGCTAATTGGTTGAAAAGGTTGGAGAAAGAGCGTGTTTATGACTTCCTTGCTGGCCTTGATATGGAGTATGATTCGATTAGAGTGCAGGTGTTGGGTCGTATTCCGTTTCCATCTCTGGGTGAAGCTTATGCTATTGTTCAGCAGGAGGAGAGTAGAAGGGGTGCTACGGTGCATACTCCTATTTCTAATCGCTCTGCCTTGGTTGCTCGTCCTTAGGGTCAGGTTGGTTCTAGCAGAGGGTTTGCTCCTACTTGACAGAGTGGTAAGTCACCGTCTGGTACTAGTAGTGGGTCTACTGATCGTGAGTCACTTCAGAGTGATTTTTGCTGGAAGTTACATGGCTGGCTCCCTCGTGGGCGAGGGGGTGGACACGGTGGTCGTGGTCGTGGTACAGTACGTTCTCAGGCCCAGGCCCATGTTTCAGAGTCTGCGGTTGCTACCTCGCCTAATTCTGGGTTCAGTATTGGGGCTCCGGTTACTTCTGATCATGTTGGTGGTTTTTCTTAGGGGCAGATGCAAGCTCTCAGACGCCTTATGGCTCGAGCTGATTCTTCATCTATTGCAGCTTCCTCTTCCACAGTAGCTCCCCCTTCATCCTATTTTGCTCACACAGGTGTCCCATCCAATGCATTTACTGCCTCTTTTGCTATTCCTTGGATTATAGATTCCGGTGCCTCAGATCATATGACAGGTTGTTCCTCTGTGTTTGATTCTTACTCTAATTGTTCTGGTAAGGATAAGGTCAAAATAGCAAATGGGGTCATTCTCTGCTATTTCAGGGAAAGGTTCCGGTCAGTATTCTCCCTCTATTTCTCTTTCTTCAGTTCTACATATTCCAAATTTTGCCACTAATCTTTTGTCCGTTAGTAGTCTTACTCGTTCTGCAAATTGTTCTGTAACCTTTTTTCCTACTCATTGTGTTTTTCAGGAATTGGGTACGGGGAAGGTGATTGACAGTGGTAAAGCACATAGTGGCTGCTATTTTTTGTAATCTGCACCTTGTCATTCATCTCTGTCATCTGGCCTCGCTCTGCAAGCAGATACTAGTTCAACTCTCTCTATGTTACACCAATGGCATCGTAGATTGGGTCATCCATCTTTTGGGATTTTAGAGAAACTTTTTCCTAATTTAAGTAAACATTGTTCTCAGAGTCAGTTTTTTTTTTAAGCTTGTGAGCTTGGGAAATATAAACGTTCTTTTTATGCACCTATTAATAAAAGGAGTGATTCTCCGTTTATGGTTATCCATTCTGATGTTTGGGGTCCTTCCCCTATTACTACTCTTAAAGGTTATTGGTGGTTTGTCACTTTTATTGACTGTTATTCTCGTGTTACTTGGGTGTATTTACTTAAGTCAAAAAGTGAAGTTTTTTCTTGTTTTAAATCTTTTCATGCAACGGTTCGCACTCAGTTTGATATGAGTATTAAAATTCTTCGTAGTGACAATGAAACTGAGTATATAGATAGGGGTTTTAGAGCATTTCTAAATGAGAATGGTACTCTTTTTCAGACGACTTGTGTTGACACTCCACAGCAAAATGGAGTTGCTGAACGCAAAAATCATCATCTTGCTGAGGTGGCCCGCTCTCTTTTGTTCACCATGAATGTCTCTAAATATTTATGGGGAGAAGCAATTTTGACCGCAACTTATCTTATAAACCGCATGCCATCTAGTGTTCTTGACTTCAAAACTCCTCTTGAATGTCTCCCTAGCGTTTTTCGTGTCAACACTCTTTCCTCAAGAGTTTTTGGTTGTGTGTGTTTTGTTCATGCACCTCACCCCTCTGGTGGCAAGTTATGTCCTAAAGCCCATAAATGTGTTTTCATTGGGTACTCTCCTACCCAGAAGGGCTATAAATGTTATGATCTTCATTCTAGGAAGTTTTTTTGTTTCTATGGATGTCTCTTTTTGGGAAACAAAGTCGTTTTTCTCTTCCTTCACTCCATCTCTTCAGGAGGAGGGGGGCGGGGCATAGGAAGGAGGAAGAGATGTTCTATGGTGAGGGGGAGAAACTGTTTTATAATTATGGTGAGGGGGAGAAAGAAAAGTCTGGAGATGAACAAATATCTGCCAAAAGAGCACCACATGACACTGGTGGTGATGATGAGGAATATAGACAACGGCTGCAAAGGGTCTAATCTCAAGACCTACAGCAGGAGAAACGGGAAGTCCTCGTGTGATACCACCTTGTCAATCAAAATCGCCTACTCCAGTTCCGGACTCCTTAGCTGACTCATTTGGTAATGACTTTTGTCCCATTGAACCTCCTCTTAGTAATTCAGATGATCTTCTTATTGCTCTTCGGAAAGGTGTTAGATCATGTACTCAACATCCCATCTCCCAGTTTGTCTCTTATGATCGTTTATCTCCTTCGTACCATGCCTTTGTTTCGTCTTTTTCTTCTATATCTATTCCACAGAATTGGCAGGATGCATTCATGATACCTAAGTGGAAAGGAGCTATGGTAGAAGAAATGACGGCTTTGAAAAAGAATGGCACTTGAGAGCTAGTATCACTTCCGAAAGGGAAGAAACCAGTGGGATGCAAATGGATTTTCACTGTTAAACAGAATGCTGATGGTATAGTTGAGCGATACAAGGCGAGACTTATTGCCAAGGGTTTCACTCAAACCTATGGTATTGACTACGAGGAGACGTTTGCTCCAGTAGCAAAGATGAACTCTGTGCGAGCACTACTTTCTTGTGCTGCCAATTTGAATTGGCCTCTCCAACAGTTTGATGTGAAGAATGCATTCCTCTATGGTGAGTTAGAGGAGGAGGTGTATATGGCTATCCCACAAGGTTTTTCATCATCTCAGACTGAGGGGAAGGTGTGTAGATTGAAAAAGGCTCTTTATGGGTTGAAGCAGTCACCTAGAGCTTGGTTTGGCAGGTTTTCAAAGGCTATGTTGAGGTTTGGATATAAACAGAGTCATGCAGATCATACTATGTTCATCAAGAAAGGTGTTGGTAAGCTTGCAGTCCTTATTGTTTATGTTGATGATATAATAATGACAGGCAATGATGTGGATGACATTCTTAATCTCAAGTCTAGTCTGGCTAAAGAATTCGAGATTAAGGATTTAGGATCATTAAAATACTTTCTTGGAATGGAAGTGGCAAGGTCTGATAGAGGTATTTTTATCTCCCAATGGAAGTAAATACTTGATCTATTGGAAGAAACAGGTATGTTGGGTTGTAGACCTGCAGATTCTCCTATTGAGGCTAATCATCAGCTTAGTGGAGATGCAGGGAAGCGCACTGATAAGGAGAGATATCAGCGACTGGTAGGTCGACTGATATACTTAGCTCACACTAGACCGGATGTCACTTATGCAGTGGGCGTTGTTAGTCAGTTTATGCATGATCCTCGTGCTTCACACCTGGATGCAGTTTATTGTATTTTGAGTATCTCAAATCAGCTCCAGGGAAAGGAATTTTGATCTCTAAACACAGTCACCTACGGTTGGAGGCAATTACTAATGCTGATTGGGCTGGTTCTGTGGATGATAGACGCTCTACTTCTGGCTATTGCACTTTTCTTGGGGGAAATTTGGTTACTTGGCGAAGTAAGAAGCAATTAGTGGTTGCTAGGTCTAGTGCGGAAGCGGAGTATAGAGCTATGGCTCATGGTGTTTGTGAGCTCTTGTGGCTCCAAACCTTGTTACATGATTTGGGGATTTTTGATAGTGGTCCTATGAAACTCTATTGTGACAATAAAGTTGTCATAAACATTGCTCACAGTCCTGGTCAACATGTCAGAACGAAGTATATAGAGATTGGCAGGCACTTCATCAAGCAAAAGTTGAGCAAGGGGTTGATATGTATGCCTTTTGTGCAATCCGGAAATCAATTAGCAGACATTTTCACAAAAGGGCTTGGCAGCAAGAGTTTCCACCTCATCGTGTTCAAGTTGGGCTTGATTGATATCTTCGCACCAACTTGAGGGGGAGTGTTAGTTGTGGGTGTAAACGTGTAATTAAGTTGTGTTTAATTTTTTATGTAATTAGATTAGTAGTTTAGGGTCTTATTGTAATTTATCTTTTTTCCCTCTTTTATAAGTACTACGTAATGAGAAGAGAACCATAATCTTTTACCTCTCAATACGATTGTCTGAGTTTACATATTGTCTATGGACTGGATTCAAAAGTTCAAGCCTTCACAACAGGGTCTGCCTAGACCCATTTCTGACCACTCTCCTATAATGATTGCTGATGAGTGTAGAGATTGGGGCCCTAAACCCTTCAGACTCCTTGATGCTTGGCTCTGTAATCCAAATTCCAAAGTGTATGCTAGTGGCCAAACAAGCATGGAATGGATGTGTTATCCAAGGTTGGGCAGGGTTCAGAATACTCAAGAAACTACATGCAGTCAAATCCAGTCAGGAGTGGAATAAATCAGAGTTCGGGGATATCAATGTGAAGATTTCAGGACATGGAGAACAGACTTCATTTCTTTGACACAGAAATGGAACTCAGACAACTCACAGATGATGAGGTCCTGGAGAGAAATAAAGTAAAAACAGAATTTTGGAAGACTTCAAAAAATGGCAGAAAATACGTGGAGACAGAAATCATGAATGAGCTGGATGGAACTGGGAGACAGGAATACAAGATTTTTCCAAATCATAGCAAACAATAGATACCACATAAATATGATTGGAGTTGTCAAATCAGAAGGGAGAATGGTGAAAGAACCAAGCCAAATTAAGAATGCAGCTGTGGTATACTTTCCAAACGTATTGAAGGAGGAAAGAGCCTCAAGATCAACTTTGGGAGATGCTTTTCCCAGAACTTTACCCACTGACCTGTCTTAGGAGCTGGAAAGAATGTTTGGTAAGGAGAAATTATTGCAGCAGCCTTAAAGCTCCAGGCGCTGATGGTTCAATTTCTTATTTGTTAAGAATGCCTGGCAACTCATGAAGCCTGATGTTCCACAATTTTTCTCTGAATTCCATGCCAATGGCAGACTGGCAAGAGGCATTAACCCCACTTTTGTAGTTCTAATTCCGAAAATAGATGGCCCTCTAATTTTAAGGGTTTCAGACCTATCAGCATGGTTGGATGCATTTATAAAATTGTAGCCGAAGTTCTAGCAAACAGGATAAACAATCAATACATCATGTAATTGGCGATGCCCAAGCAGCCTTTGTTGGAGGGAATCAAAACATGGATGGAGTTCTAAATTCTAATAGCTAATGAGGTCATACATTTTCTGAAAAACACAACTTCTGGTGGCTATATAATCAAGATTGACTTTGAAAAAGCATACGATGGTGTTAATTGGAATTTTCATTGACATGCTCTCAAAGTTGTGTTATGGGCATAAATGGTGTTTCTTGAATTCAGGAATGTATCTCATCCCCATCTATGTCAGTTCTTATCAATGGATCAGCATCAAATGAGTTCAAAATGCAGAGGGGTATAAGACGAGGTGACCCTCTATCACCGTTCCTTTCAAAATTCTAGTGGAAGCTCTAAACTTAATGTTGGAAGGGCTTTGGAGATAGATTTAATAGAATGGGGTCAAGGTGGGAGCCCATGCTGTGATAGTGTCACATTTGCAGTTTGCAGATGACACTGTTATTTTTTGCAACAATGGTGTGGAATAAATTCCCAGTATCAAAAGAATCCTTAGGGGCTTCCAACTTGTGTCTGCCCTAGAAGTCAATTTTTCAAAAACAAAACTAAGCGGAGTTGGAATTCAAAGACAGGTGGTGGAAGTATGGCTAGTCACATGAGTTGTGGAATTGAAAAGCTTCCTCTGAAGTACTTCGGAATACCTTTGGGAGCTAATCCAAAAAGGTCTGCCACTAGGCAACCTATCATTGACAGAGTCAAAAAGAAATTGTCCATGTAGGAAGGCACTTATCAATGGGTGGCAGACTATAGTAAAATCCACTCTTAGTAACCTTCCCATCTAGTACATGTCACTTCAAAAAATCCATGTTGCTGTAGCAAAACCTATTCAGAAGGTGCAAAGGCAATTTCTATGGGGAGACACTACTGAAAAGAAGAAATTACAAATGGTGAAATGGGAGAAGCTGGCAAAAGGAAGAAAGTTTGGAATCAAAAGACTTGTCCAACATAATTCTGCAATGTTGGCTAAGTGGTGGTGGAGGTACAATATGGAGAAAACTGCCCGTTGGGTCAGAGTCATTCAAGGCAAATACAATATTGGAGACGACCAGTGGATACCAGAATTACCACAATGCTCAAGAATATCAAATGTGTGGAAGGATATATGTAGAGTTGGGGACAATAACTCTACATTTGGTGAGTTGATACAACACGGACTCAAGATCAAAGTGAATAATGGCAACTCAACCAGTTTTTGGAACCACACATGGTTAGGGGGTTTCAATCTTAAGACTATGTTCTACAGGCTCTTTCTACAGAAAATAATGAGATGGGCAGTTGGAATTTGAACTTTAGAAGAGCATTATTTGTTTGAAAAAATGAACAGCTATTAGCACTACATCAAAGACTTAGTGGAGTCACTCTATCAAGGGGTAATGACGATGTGTTGCAGTGGGCTTGGGATTCAAAGTTGGTCTACTCTGTCAAATCAGCTTATCAGAAATGGGAAGAGATTAGCCATCAGTTGAATCCCCATATTATTGCAGTTTGGAAAAATCTATGTTCGCCAAAATGTAGAAATTTTCACTTGGCAGGCTTTACATAAAGGTTTGGCTACTAAATATGCTCTGGTTCAATGGGGAATCATTTCCCAAGTTAATGATGGCCAGGACTTGTGCACCCTTGCTCTGAGATGGTTGAAACTACAGAGCACTCATTGATGCATTGTTGATTCTCATGGAAAGTCTGGTCAAGCATTGTCAACTGGTGGGAAGGATACTGGCTATGTCCACCTCATTTGCTAACACTTACGGGAATCTGGTTCAACTTCTTTGTTGTTTTACGGTCAATATGGAAAGAGAGGAACAATAGAATTTTCAACAATAAAGAAACGGAAGTTGGAGCTTTGGTGCACATTATCAAGACCAGAGTTGCAGTTTGGACCATTGTCGAGCTGCATACTTCATACCTCCTTGCTTGATATGGCTACCTCATACATCCTATTTTTCTCTCCATTTACCCTTGTCGAGCTTCTCAATAAAATTTTCTTTGGCGATCAAAAAAAAAAAAAACAGTAACGTAGAAAAGAAGTTTTCTGCGCAATTACATAGAAAATCAAACATGAGGTAGACATGTCCTGCAAATTCCTGCCGTGTTGATGTCCAAGCAGACATGTCCTAGAAATCTACCAAAATGCGTACTGCACGCATTTAGAAGAGCAATATCACATCAATACCTATGTACAGCTTTGACCAAATCAGCTTCATACCAAGTTAAGTAAGATAAAGCATAACAATCAACAATATCCAAATGAAAAGTGTTCAGTGCTAACTGCTAACAGAATTGCCTTTCACATACACTCAACATGATTAAGGATGCTGGTGTCGGAAAAAATGGACGAAACTATATACAGTGACTGAATTCAAACAGGTCGAAAAGTGTTTCGGAATGGTAAATTTAACAATATAAATTACCTGCTAAAACAAAATCTCCAGAGGGATGAAAAGCTACAGATCGCACATTGTGAGTATCCTGAAACACCACGAGAAAAAAAGAAAAAGATAAACAATGCGCCATCACATCGGTATAAAGTCACAAATGATAGAAATTAAGACTAACAAACCTGTATAACTCTGAATGCTCTCTTTGCCACTGTTTTTGAAAAATCAAAGAACCTGAAAGTGCAGCAAAAATTTTCTAAACTGAATACCAAGGCTCTATGTGAATGTCTAAAAGAAGCGTAACAAAATTGTAAATAAGAAGAGATTTAGGATCCATGAAAGGGGTAAACAAGTACATTACATAATGAAAAATATTTACATACTTTATCGTATGATCTTTAGCGCCAGTAATCATAACAGTATTCTGAGGGTGAAAATCAATATCATTAACTGGCTGCAGATGTACCAGCAAAGAATCAGAAAAATTGTGGAAATGATATGTGATCAACTGTCCCATATAAAATTATACCGGCTAAAATCTTGACAGAGGATGCACATTAACATATAAAAAAAGGAGACATCTTTCTTTACGTTAAAAAACAGAGGAGAAATGTAAAAGCAGACAAGGCAAACCATTATGAACAACAGATGAGCACGTGAATGAGAAAGCACTCATTCACCTTATATATACCACCAGAACTTATTAACAGCAAGATCTCCTCTTATCATATATTTTAATAGTATTAGAGACGATGAAGTCAAACCTGAATGCTTCAGGAAAATGACGTTTCAATTTTCTAACCAACACTTATTGGTAGTTCTGCTTGTCTAGCTGAAGAATTTAAGATAATGCAACATTTGAGGATTGAAGGATCTTATTTCTGCTATTGAGGCTATCTCAGTGGCTAGAACCAGGTAATTATCTTCAAAAAGTCCCAGGTTTGTATCTCAAGGGGTGGACCAATGGTCAATTTCAATTCCTCACTCCTCCTTGAAGTTGCTACCAGCCTACCACCAGAATATATTCCCAATAATTAACTGGTATGCGGGGTGGAGGACTAAATATCCCCAACGGATAAGTTGGGGCAAACCCCTGGACAAACTTGTCACACAAAAAAAAAGGAGTCAATCTTCATCATGGATACAAAAGCTCCAACCATTGATGGACTCGCAGGAACAGCTAAGCTAGTTAAATATTAAATAATGGTCAACTTTACTCTAAGAAAACCAGAGTTCACTTGTCTACTCAAAGAAAACTCTGAATCAAATCAGATTTGCATAATCATTGTAAGCTCTGCAACAAATATCATCTGAGGGTGACCCCTTTTCCTATCAAGAACAACTAATGAACATATACACTTTACTTGTAGATGGTCATAGAATGTCCGCACGACTGGTCGCACAGGACCATCCTTCGCATCTGGCAGCATCATTTGCTTGATTTTTATTACCTGCAGAACAATATAGTGATTACTTCGTTAAAAATTATGCGAAGGTAAGAACAAAATCTGTTCATATGACCAATGGGGCAACACCTCAAAGAGCTTTATTGATGTGTCCGCACTCCCTGTTGCAAGAAACCTTCCATCAGGACTGAATCTTGCACATCTAGCAACATTCTACAGAAAATGATCAAAAAATCTAAGTTAGACAGAAAGCAAGCCGCGGGACTATAGATACAGTAGCTATTACTACAGGGACACACCTTATGCTCTGAAACATGTCGGGTTTCATGCTTTGGGAAGCTCTTAGATCCGCCTTTTGTATCATGCACGGCACTGTTTAGAAAGATATATTGATTAGCTATCTCACGATTGAGATTGCAGGATAGAATATGATAGCTATCAATCTTCTACCATATGAAAGTCCCATGTGTCTAATGCCCCCGAAAATGTGCATGAATATAACGAGTTAGAGACCAACAAAGTTAAAACCATGATGCAGCCGATTCAATGAATGTGACACAAGATGCCAAATAAAAATGAGAATGAATACATGATCTGGGATTATCTGCGGAGACAGTTGGGAAACCTAGAAAATGTAAGTTTTAAGCAAAGTACAAAAAGAGTAACTTTAATAGATTTCAATTCTAACAATTGTTCAGAAAATAATGTAACACAAAAATCATAGGCGGCTCCACGTTGATTTTAGGGTGTTCACTTGAACACCCTATACAAATTTTTTTGTTTAGAATACATGTATTTTTTTTTTTTTTTTGGTACTTTTATTTAAGTTTTGTCCTTTTTGAACACCCAAGCTAAAAATATTTGAACACCCTAGCTAAAAATATTTGAACACCCTAGCTAAAAATATTTGAACACCCTCGTGTAAATATTTGAACACCTAATCCAAAAAAAATTGAACAACTAGCCTCCAAAAATCAGCCCACAAACCAATCCAATGTAAAGAACCCAATTAAATGTCATAAGAGGCTCCATAGCTTCGCCAATTAGACAACCTAAACTCTTTTAAATTGTATATTATATGTTACAATTTTATCTCGAGTTTGTTTAAACACTTATTCCTATACTACAAATATCCATCAATCCAGGAAATTCACAATTGAATAACTAATATATTAGCTCAAAGAAAGTACATACTCTCAATAAAAAAATTAAAAATAGAGAGAGCAAAAAGTATCTATTGGTATCGATATCGTGCTCTGGATTTTCTCTAAACAACAATCAACTCTATATCTCCAAAAATAAGAAAAAGTATGTGTAAACCTATTTGCCAGACAATTTTCTACAATAAAAACTAATATATCTATGTGCCGGTTTAATTTTGCTTAGCCTAAAAAATAGAATTAGAGAAGAACATGTTGTAAAATATATCTACACATTTTCGTATTATGGTCTAATTATTAAAATAATATATAAAGAATTGTGTATATATGACTAGTTAATAGAGCTAATCGAGTTAAGGTAATTTTTGAACACCCTGTTCAAAATTCCCGGAGCCGCCACCGACAAATATCAAATTAGTCAGCCAGTTGACAATTAAAAGGAAACCTTTTCAGGTTAGATTAATATGCATCAATCTTCAACAATAACAATAGGAAGACTTCAACACAAGTAAAAGCATACTATTGCAACAAAGGGCGCCTAGGCATGCACATAAACACAAACACTAGGAAGGGAGATTAACGAAGACTGAATCTATCTAATGCTTCTACCACCGATTACAAAAGGTACTGCAAGTCCATGTTTGGTAAAAACGGTAAAAAGATGATTGCAATAACCTCAAGAAACTGAGGTACTCCTCCACTGTGGTTGTGGAGCCCCTTTGAGTTAGCTGCATTGTCCAGTTATTTTAGTTTATATATTTGTTCGATGTACATGAATTCATTCATTTTAATCACCGATCATTACTTTCTTTCTGCACATAGTTACATTGCTCTGTTCTAACATTCAGTTCCACCTTTATATTCGACACAATCCACCATTACTCTGCACCAATAATTACGAACTGTCTATGTAGCAACAATGCAGACGCACCACATGACACGGAGACAACACCGACAATTCAACATGTAAAATCGAAACGAATTGGAAAATACGACATGCCTAGGAAAAAACCGCGCAAATTATTACTATAGAAATACAAAAACAAAATCATCCAAGTACAATTAAGATACCGCTGTGTTTTGGCCTAAAAAGTCAGCTGTCTTATTTTTTCGTCTTTATTTTATTTTTTTGCATTTTTTAGCTTTGCATCAAATTTTTGTGTATTATTGGTTCGTCTTGGCGAGAGGAATCAAAAAAGTAAAAAATTCTGATCGAAGCTTAAACTTTTATGAATAAATATAAAAATAAGTCAAAAAGACAACTTTTTACACTTTTTTCGATCTTATTCAAAAAATTGAGAGTTCTAGTCATAATCTTTGACCTTTTTGGATTGCTCTCGTCAAGACGAACCAATAATACACAAAAAATCGATACAAAACTAAATAACGCAAAAAAAAAATCAAATAAAGACAAAAAAAAATAAGTCAGCCTTACTTTTTGAGCCAAAACACCATACCATATGACATGTTTTCCACATTTCTCAGTACATAATCGACGAAAGTGTTTCCACAAAAAACTATTTCACTCGCAAGTGTTTTTTATTCAATCAAGCGTAACCTATCACATGAAAGGAAGACGCCAAGTTATGAAAGTGTCATGAGAGTGGCCTAGTGTGTTCTAGACTATTCCTAGCCTGTCCAAATGAAGTACGTTGAGAAAAATGTAGGGCACTTCCCATCTGAGTGCCGGACAGGTGTCTGAAGAGTGTCTGCCAAGTGCCAAGTATCTGACATCTGTACTAACCTCCGGCAAGTGTACATGCTACATAGACCAATTCAATTCCTATCCCCCTCGTGGATTCTCATATTTTATTTCAGAGAATCAACGTGTTCTTATTTTTCTCTCTTTAAATCTTCCATCTCCTTGATAGTGATCCTAGGGTATGTATGTAGGCATGCATATGATAGTTAAGAAAAGCCCATGACTTGCATAATGGTTATACTTTCTTCAACAAGAGTTAATTGTGAATGTATATGTACCGTGATCTCATCGTATCTTCTCTTTTAGGCATATAATTGTTTCGTGCTAATATCGTAATCATATCTCTGTCATCTTCTATTTAAGGCATGGATTAGGCGTAATGACATCTGTAATCTTCTATTATAGGTATAGATTTCTAGGTTTTCTTTATTTAAGCTTGAGTATTGCAACCTTTGTTATTCAAATCAGAAATACATGACAGTTCGCTCCCATATGGTTTGTCACATGGAATCAGAGCCATAAGATCTAGGCCTATCGGATATCCGCTCTCCGGTAGGTGGCCTAAGCCTCGCCGCCATCCGTCGAGCACTCATATGTAATACAGTTTCTTCACCTCTTCTCTAAAATGTGTCATGGTATCAGGCAACTTCTAGACCAGATCTGAAGCTCTATTTCTCTAGTTCTACACCTGAAATTTGCATCAGAAATCTATGACACTCTATCTTTCTTCTCGAACATCCTCTAAATCTGCATCTTTTGAATCTGCATCTGTTCGTCCTCTGTTCTGCACTTGTTTGCATATGTTCTGGCTTCTTAACTTTCCGTCTCAACATCTCTACTCTCTTCATCATCTCACCCCAGACTTAGCTCATCGGAACCCTAGCATCTCCAACGACCCTATTACATTTCCGGCAACCTTTGTTTGCACCATTTGATTTGGAGTTAGCTGACTTCTTTACTAAGACTCACACTGCTGCTTGTTTCCGCTTTCTACCAGGCAAACTCTCGCTGCTCTCTACTCTCGCATCATGAGTTTGAGAGGAGGGGGGGTGGGGGTGGGGAATGTATATTTATCGTGATCTCGCCGTATCTTCAATTATAGGCGTAGAATCGTTTCGTGATAATATTGTAATCATATCTCTTTGTCATCTTCTATTTAAGGCATGGATTAGGCGTAAATTAATCATATCTCTTTGTAATCTTATATTATAGATATCGGTTTTTAGGTTTTCTCTATTTAAACTTGAGTATTGTAACCTTTCTTATTCAAATCAGAAATACATGACAGTTCTCTCTCCCATATGTTTTGTTATATTAACTGTCAGGACTGAAGACTGACACAAAACTGGAACAAATGACATCCCATTGAGCTGCATGATAGTTGTTTCATGATATGAATATTGATCTCCAGATATGAACGAAGTAGAATCAGTCTCCCAGCCGAAAACAGTGTCTCATGATATATTAGTTCCGTAACGAAGTCCTTATTTTCTGAGAACAACTTGTGTCAGCTCCCTATTCATCCAAGATGATTCAGTGGTGGCCGCTCATAGTTACTACGGTAGTCGCTAGAACACTCAAATGAAACATAGATTACAGAAACAAAAGAATTATGAAGGAAACTATTAATTTTTAATTTGACATACACATTGACAACCCTAAAAAAAATAGTGAATGCTTAAGTGCTGTAGGATTTTCCCACTTTGATATCTTAATCCACATCTTTATTCCAAACATCAATTTAACTTCAGCCAATCATTAACAAAAACAATTCTAGGCGCAAACCCATCATGTGATTAATTTGCTAGGTCATCTTCTCTCATTGTGTAACCCCAAAAAAGCAAGTGACATGTTTATAAACCCATATCCTTGCAAAAACACAGTTGCACTAACCTATCGCAACTGTCACAAATGAAAGAAGGCCTCCATTAGCAAAATAGAGAGAGTGCAAACTGCGTAACTAAACAGGTGATCAATGGATGAACAACTACTTGGTTAGGCATGTTAATATGTATTTGATGGCAAAACTTCAAGATTTTTGTTTGTATATTTCTATTAAATTGAAAAATGGACCTCTCTTATGAGTGATGACTAACATAACGAAACTTCAAGAGCTGCCACTTATATAGTCACGACTCACATGAGGGGATAAGCTTCACGGTATTTCCGCATTTAATTGATCCGTACTTAAAACACTGAAAGTAATGGCTAAAACCAGTGATATAACAGTTTTGCTAACCACCAGCCATCGGGCAGTAGTTAAGGAACACAAAATGCCAACAAAGTTAGACCTCTAATACAGTTTTCAAAAATTTTGATAGACTTTCTAGGAGTTTTACGTACTTTATACCTTTTCAAAAACTTAAGAAATAACAAAGCGTAAACAGAAACTGTAGGTGCATAATTTGGATAAACATATTGCCTGAAATCAACAGCAACAACACGAGGTTCTGGGATTGAACCGTATCCCGCAGGTATTGCCACACCTGAATCAAACGACGGAGATGAAGAAACACCTCTCAACATCTCATCTTTCTCCACTGCAAGGCCCTGTCAACTTCTTCGACTAATAATTTCTCCCCTTACCAAACAATTGAGAAACTCATTAAAGATACAAAGAGAAGCCCTAACAAAGATACACAAACCTTAGCAACTAGTTCAAGGAGCTTGCTTGGTGGAGCTTCAACATTCAATGGTGTCATTGTAGCTGAAGCAACTGCACTTGCAGCCTATAAAGAATAGCAGAGTGAAGCTTACACCATGTCAAAATTCAAGCTAGTTGATTCTAAATTTACCTGCTGAGAAAATCCTGGAGGCGAAGAAATACAAATCTAACACCTAAAACATTGTGTGTCTAGTCATGAGGAAGACACATCACACAAGTTCAGGACTTGATTATAAACTTGAAGTCACTGTATTTTCAATAAAAGTTGGAGCCACTTACCACGCATTAAATTATTTCCACACGTGTTACTTCGAAAAATAACGTTCAGTCTTTTTGAAGTAAACTGACACGATTGTATCATGAACAAAACTTACTGTTTATTTTATTATTTACACATATTAGGGCATATCAGCAGTTATTAGCAACAATTCGAATGAAAAAAGGTCAGCAACACCTGGATAACTATGCCATTTTAGACCTGTTTAATCATGTGAAGGCTCAAAATGTTGCTGCAAGAGGATGTATGCACAGACAACCCTTCTATTCCACTCTCACCTATGAACCCAAATCACTCTGCCAAAACAGAGAAACAACTAACCATCCCGAGCAACAGAAAAAAGACCCTGTGTGTTCTTTACATTTTCTTTCCAATGAACATCCCAAACATCGGAAACAGACGCAAACATATTTTTCATATTATATTTTCACCCACGCTTTCTCACCGAACGAAAAATGAAAAATTGATTGTCGGGGGAATCAGAAAAGACGGTAGATTCTTCAATTCTGTTTCCTCCTTTGGTAAGAACGTAAATAAAGCTGAATTCAACAAATGATCGAGATCGGTTTTTGTTTCCTTCGACCCTACCAACCAACACCTGATTGCTTTCTCCCCTTGATAGAATCATTTCTCCACTAAAATTAAGGACAAGTGCATTCTCTCAACTTAGCAACCAAACATGAAAAAGGTAAATGATGTTGAATTCAGCGAAAAGAACAAATTAGGTTTCTGTTCTCTCTGCCCTTGCCAACCAACACCTTATTACTTTCTCGCCTTGTGGGAATCACTTCTCTATTTAAATCTCCTTAGGCAACGGACAAGTATGTTCTTTTCATTCTATTTTCCCCCACACTGCTCAGCAACCAAACATGAAAAATGCAAATAAGGCTGAATTCAACCACCAAAAAGAGGGGTTTTGCATCTTTTTTAAACCTGATTGAGATTGTTGTCGCGCAGATGGGCTACGATGAAAGCATTGACCTGACGATACAGATTTCCATCGTGCAATGTCTGCTCCAAGCTGCTGCTATTATTGCTGCTTTCCATTCATAAGAAACCCTAAAACCTCCTACAAAATGCAAATTTTGGTTCGAGTTTGCTCCAATTTTATTTTCGATTTCGCTTTCCAACGTGGCAAAATCTGAACTGAGCGAACCCTAGATTCTTTGCAGGAGTAGTTTAATTTGCTAAACATGGAGCAACTATTGCCGCCATTTTTGCGACTGCTGAAAAGCTTGTGTTAACCTAATGGGCCCCACAAGTTGCGGCCAATCAAAACATGTGGTTTGGCGTGGGGCCTCCATTCGTAACCACGTGGCACGTGGCACATGAGTTGCATGGCCCCGTTTGGTACTGCTTGGCTCGTTTTGATTAGCCACAGGGTACGGCGTCCACATGACACGTGGTACCCATTAGCCCTCCTTCTGGACTCGTATAACATCAAAATTAGTTGCAAGTGGAGTAGAGTGCAGTTAGTGCCTCCTTTATACTCTCATGCACATGGACAGGGTCCGATTCCCGTATGCACCCATCCCCTCCCCAAGTCTACTAGGATAGAGTAGATTATGATTAACGAATGACAAAAAAAAAACCATCAAAATTAGTTATAGAAGTCCTCATTTTATGCTTATACTAGTGTGGACATACTTTGCACGTGCTCGATACCCTTTCTGATCTTTTTTTTTTTAACTGGACCCTTTCTGATCTTATTTCGACAAATTTATTTCAAAGAAAATATTGCGTATACAATTTTGTTAAACATTTACTACTCAGTACTATTTTTCTTGATAATAAGGTCAATTTTCCCAAAGAGCATAGGCGGAGTGCAAATTTGTTCACCCTCATTTAATGATAGTGAACAACTCTAATTGGTGAAACAAGTGTGAGGTCCACTGTAAAGTGATGTCATGCTTATCAAAAAGTGATGGGGTTCTTCATAAAATGAAGTCATGCTTACCAAAAAGTGATGTAATTCCGTGGATACCATACCTTTTCCACCAATCAAAGTGTAGGTTTTGTTCACCTTTATTAGGTGAGCATGAACAAATTTGCACTCGCACAGGTGGCCTTTTGTCATTTTTATTATCATTTTATTTCTCATAAATATGACAAGTATTTTTAATGTTATAATTTCCTTATTACTAATGTCACTCATTTATTTTTTAATTTTAAGTTTGTTGATTTGTGTCCCAGGTTTAGGGATGGCAATGGGACCGGGTCGGGGACGGGACTACTATGCTGGTCCCAGGGATGGGACTACTATCCCCGTTCTCAAAACCTTGTCCCCGTTCCCGTCCCAATCTCCAATGGGGATTCTTTTTTTCCCTCCATCCCCACGCCAAAAGGGAAACAGGGATCCAAAGCGGAGATTCGGGGAAAATCGGATAACAAAAGAACAATATAAAAATAGAAACTGAAAAAAAAAATAGAGGAAAGCCAAAGCAATTGCAAGAGAGCATAAACTCTAAGCTATACTCCAGTACCAGCTGAAAGCTCAAAGGCATAAAATAACATATGTAGTACTTGACCAAATTCACCAGCTTCTTGACTTAGCAGCTTATAAACATGGGTATTCAGTTAAGGCTACTCCAAACTCATCCAACATAAATAAAAAAAACAGAACAGTAAACCAAAATGGAAATGCTCAGTGATGCATTCATACTCGATATGCAAAAACAATGAGTAGTGGCAGAACGCTTACCTTAAGGGTTCACTAAAACAATATACAAGAACAGAGGGAGATATGAGAGTGAGAGAGAGAGAGAGAGAGAACCTGGTGTGTGGTTGCGGTTTGAGATGAGAAAACGAGAGGAGTCGGTGATAAGTTATAACATATACTAACTTCAAACCCTACAAATACACACACACACACACATATACGGGGAGGATCCAGTCCGGAATTCTCATTTTCTGACCCTATTGTGATGATCCGAACCGTCCGATGTGTTTAAAATGTGTTTTTAAGGGTACGTGCAAAGTATCGCCAAAAAAAAAACCCGGGAAGGGCTTGATCCGAGTAGTTTTCATAAAATTGCGACATTTACAGTTTTATCAAAAACTGCTCGGATCAAGCCTTTCCTGTTTTTTTTTTTTTGATTCCTCACGGGGACCCTTAAAAACACGTTTTAAACACATTGGACGGTTCGGATCATCACAATATGACCGAGAGAGGGAAGGTATGGGATCCCCGACTAGATATATATATATATATATATATATATATATATTTGTGTGTGTGTGTGTGTGTTTAAAACGTGTTTTTAAGGGTCTACGCGAGGAATCATAAGGAATCATAAAAAAATGACCAGGAATGGCTTGGTCCGAGCAGTTTTCGATAAAAACCTTATATGTACAATTTTATCGAAAATTGTTCGGATCAAGCCCTTCCCGATCATTTTTTTCGATGATTCCTCGTGCAGACCCTTATAAAACACATTTTAAACAAATTGAACGGTTCTCAAAATTTAATCAGAAAAGTTGAGAATTCGGTGACTCCCACACTTTAAGCAAAGTATGGAATCCCTCACCAGAAGTTTTATTGAGGGATTCGATACACACACACACACAGGGCATTTCTAATGAGGGCTCCCTCACTTTGCTACAGTGAGGGACTTTCATTTCCGAATCGAATTTCAACGATCCGAACCATTAGATGTGTTTAAAATGTGTTTCTAAGGTCCAACGCAAGGATTAGTGACCAAAAAAATACCCGGAAGGGCTTGATCCGAGTAGATTTTCATAAAACTACACAGTTTTACAGGAAACTGAGTTTTTTTATCAAAAAATGCTCGGATCAAGCCCTTCCCTTTTTTTTTTTCTACGAATCCTCACGTTGGCCCATAAAAATACTTTTTAAACACATCTAATGGTTCAGATCGTCGAAATTCGATCAAAAAATGAAAGTCCCTCACCGTAGCAAAGTGAGAGAGCCCTGATGTGAAAATTCTTTTATATATATATAGCAATTATCTCATCTGGTATACCTGATGGAGTTTCCTGATTATATATATATATACGGAAAACTTCACATCCGGACCTCCCGAGAATAAGAAAAAACTGATTTTTTTGTTTTGCAAATTATTTTTGGAAAATCCGAGCCGTCCAATGTGTTCAGAAGGTTTTTTCAAGGGTCCACGCGAGAAATTTTCAAAACAAAATACCGGCAAGGGCTTGATCCAAGCAGTTTTTGCAAAAATTGTATATTTACAATTTTTGCGAAAACTGCTTGGATCAAGCCCTTCCCGGTATTTTTTTTTTTTAAAGATTTTCCGCGTTGACCCTTGTAAACACCTTCTAAACACATTGGACGGATCGGATCGTCAAAAATATATGTGGATCATGGAGGTCTTCCTAATTAGGATCCTAATTTCTGAATGAAAAAGTGAAATATTGGATCACCCACTTGCACATATCCAATTGAGTTTTTTTTTTTTTGCATGGAT
This sequence comes from Vaccinium vitis-idaea, assembly GCA_963854785.1. Taxonomy (NCBI): domain Eukaryota; kingdom Viridiplantae; phylum Streptophyta; class Magnoliopsida; order Ericales; family Ericaceae; genus Vaccinium; species Vaccinium vitis-idaea. The sequence continues at coordinate 15,636,474 of OY978221.1, forward strand.
GCTCAAAAAAATATTGTAAAATTATTGAACGGTTTGGCTTATTCGTGTGGGACCCAAAAATGGACTCCGTGAACCGCTATGTACGGTACGCTAGTTAACTTCTTACCCATATGGAAAGGGTCTAAATTCTTGCTTTCCCTCCTTATTTGGTTTTATTATTTGATTTGTCGCAACTACCACTAGATTTTATCTCGAGGACAATTCTCTGTTCCAGTGTGCTGGGAGATAGGAACCGAGCATTCCTCCTTTGGCTAAAAAGGAAAAATTGGTTATTGGTTTTTTTCGTTTTGTCTTTATTCAAATGTTTTTTGCATTTGTTAGTTTTGCGTCAAGTTTTCGTGGTTTATGGATTCGTCTCGTCGAAACAAATCCAAAGAGTATAAAATAATGGTCGAAACTATATTTTTTTTTTAATAAAGCCAAAATTAAACCAATAAACTGGTTTATTATGGATAATTTTCGGCTTTATTCAAAAAACTATTATTTTCGACCATAATTTTATACTCTTTGGATTCGTCTCGACAAGACGAATCCATAAACTACGAAAAGTTGACGCAAAACTAACAAATGCAAATTTTTTTTGAATAAAAGACAACGAAAAAAACCAAAAAACCAGTTTTTTCTTTTTAGCCAAAGGAGGCTAGTGCTTAATAATTCTTCTATAGAAATTAGTTCTCAATCTTCTTTCTTGCTCTTCTTCTTTTTCCCTTTTGTCCTTTTGGTTTTGCTTTCCTCGCATTCTTTCAGTTCATTCACATTCTTGGTATTGCTACAGAACATGCAACGAAAGTGTATAATGCTTTAGGGCCGATTAGATGATGGATAAGTTTTGGTGGGATTAAATAGTAAGGGGGTAAGATAAGGGGTATTATTTAGTAAGGGTGGACCCACATTGATGTGTCATTTATGAAGGAGGGATTAAATAGTACGTTGTTTGGATGAATTTGTGATAAATGGGGATAAAGTTGGGTGAATGATGTAAAAACTTGGCAAATGACTTATTTGCCCTTGTGCATGGGTCATATTAGATTTTATAGTAAAATAAAAACATAAATACAAGACTAATTAAATTAATTATACTTGTTAATAAACATGATATAATAATTCCTCTTATTAATTATATCTAAAATTAAACGATTTAATTATTCATTTTAATTATGTTGCATACCACCTAATTTTTTGCTATTTTTTTTCTAGTTATGCGTTTTTTACTTATAATAACTAATTTTAATAATTTTATATAAGACAAAAATTAATACATGTTAAAACATTTTTTAAATATTTTTAGAATATACCACTTAATATGTTTCAATTATTTATATTTTTATGTTATACCCTAACAATTTGTATCGAATTAAAGATCTCGATAGTAGTTTAATTTGGTGCAAAAAATAAAAAAAATTACTCCCTCCGTCTCGAATTGTTTGCCCTTTTTGGGATTGTGTGCATTTTGCATGCAAAAAATAACATGTTTAAGAGAACTTTTTTTTGAAAAAATTACTCCAATTTTTTCTTCTCAATGAGATCTTTAAATTGGTTTAAAGTTTGTTGAAAAAATTAATTCTTGTACATTATTTTGTGTGTGCAAAATGCACGCACTCCCAAAAAGGGCAAACAATTTGGGACGGAGGGGGCATTAAATTATAACACCCCCTGTTACTAATTAGTACCCTTACAAGGGGTATTAATGTGGGAGGTGTAATACCGCTCCCAAAAAATTTGTCAAACCATGCACTAAATGGTGAGACCGGGATAAAAGAAAGGGGTATACCCCTCCTAAACCCATAGCCAATCGGGCCCTTAATCTAATTACCCTCACTTGTAAGCAAATCAAAAAAAAAAAATATGTGCACCTGCTTTTGGGAATCAGGAGGGCACACCACCACTCGTGCTATAGAATTTGACATCTCTAATAAAGCCCACTCCAACCAATATGCCAAAAGTATTTTGGATGGTATCTAGCGTGCATCTCGGCTATTCAAGAGTATTTTGGATAGTACGGATTTTAGAGACAAAAAGGGGTGAGAAAAAGAGAGAGAGGGAGGGAGGGAGGGAGAAATCTAGACCGTCCAAAAGTATTTTGGATGGCCGAGATGCGAACTTGGGTACCACATTAGCGAAACACTATTTGCACCCAAAATTTTCTCCAAATTTATCGTTTTGGTAATGATTTCACTTTAATCTTGTTTTGGTAAATACTTCCTCCGTCCCTTATGGCAAAATAATTATTGTATAAACTATTATCCATTAACTTTTCAAAACACGCACTAATTAAGAGACATCCCAAAATGGAATAGTCGACAATAAAAAAAGGGACGGTGGGAGTAACTAAAAAAGAAATTTGACATTATGTGTAAAATTTGACATGATAGAGAAGATGTCAAATGACACTTTGACAATTGACATCTTCGATGGAGTTTGCTCAAATTGCCAATTTATTTACATGGCATGCCATGTCAAATTCGGCATTCTTGATTCGAGATTCTCTTAACACTGAGGCTCCTTTTGAGTCAAGACTGACATTTCATTTTTAATGTCAGAATCAACACTACGAAACCGTAGTAGAAACAGATGGGTTAGGACGGTGAAAAACAAAGCCCCATTTGCTATTCCTATTGAATTCGATTTCTCACAGTTTTTCTCAAATACCTCATTTTTTGTGGGGAAAAAAAATAATTATATCTATTCTTCCTCTACTTTTTTATTGTGTTGTTTTACCCTTAATAAATTGTGGGTGCGAACAATTTAGGGTTTTGTTTTCAAAATGTTTTATAGCACACCCCAACTTGTTGATTCATAACAAGTGGGACCGGCCACTCGAAAATGATAGGAGATATTTTCTCAAATAACATACAAAATCTCATTAAAAACTGTGCTATGCATGTATTTCGAGAAGCGAACTCATGCTACGCAACATTATGAATACGGTAGTTTGACATTTCTCAATTGGCTATGCATTGGACACAAAACTATTTTTTTGACGTTGAAGAAAGCTCCAACAACAAAAACTGCGAAAAAACAGTTTGCAAAAGTTAATTTACTCTTACAAAAATTTAATAGTTTAGCAAATGAGAAAGTTTGTTTTTTTGCGTGAAAAGAATTGTCACATATGAATATGCATATAGTGTAGACATTGCAAGAATAAATAAACTCCTACAACAAAATCCTGCACAATCCTGTAAAAAATTGTGTACATGCTTGATTAGTTCTGTAGTAAACATGAGCAGGGTACTGTGCAATCTTTGACCGTTCATCTCGAAAATCAATGGTCTAGATTTTTTAAAACTGTTTTCGTGAATAATTTCAAAAAATCGGGACCATTGATGACATATTTGAATGGTCATGATTGCATAGCCCCCAGCTTCTGCGTGGTTGATATTTTAAAGAGGAGAACGAAAATTTGGAACTCAAGATGACGAACTACCATCACGGTGGCAGATGAATAATCTGAGAAAACATATTATCCACCCTCCATATCTTCCTCACGAACGGTCTGAAAAGGTGAGTTTTGGTGATGGGCAATTTTGTCCAATAATGCAATTAGACTGAAAAATGGCGTTTTAACAAGAATAATTTTGGTCAAAAAAAAAACAAGAATAATTTTGGTTTAAAAAAATCTAAATAATACTCCCTCCGTCCCTTTTTAAGTGACCCCTATCGAAATACGTACAATTTCAAACCCTTACAAAACATATTTCTTTATATAATTTTTTAATTTTTTTTTATACAAAATTAAAGTGCTCATTGAGTACTTTAATTTCGTAAAAATAAAAAATAAAAACGTTCTACGGAAGTACATTTTTTAACGTTCACAAAAATACACATTTCCCAAACGTATCACTTAAAGAAGGGATGGAGAGATTAAAAACGTTCTACGGAAGTACATTTTTTAACGTTCACAAAAAATACACATTTCCCAAACGTATCACTTAAAAAAAAAAAAAAACAGGGTTTCTACAAACGTATCACTTACACATTTCCCAAACATATCACTTACACATTTCCCAAACATATCACTCAAAAACACAGTTTTTATCACTCAAAAACACAGTTTTTTTCACTCGAATAATTTTTGTTTGAAAAAAAAAAAGAGCAGCGGTCCACTGCACAGGGTTCTTGTGTCATCTTCTCCATTAATAGGGTTTTTTCTGTTGAGCACAATGATGCAGTAACTTTTGGGCTAATAGTGTAATTTTGTGTCCTTAGTATTAGTGGGTCTATAAATAGGTGTGTGTGTATTTCATTTTGGTAGTTTTTGATATATTGATAAAAGAATATAGAGAGTTTTTGCTCCTTGTATCCTATTTGGGATCCTCTATCTCGAATTAAATCTATCATTTGATTTGGTTTGCATCATTTGGTATCAGAGCACTGAGCTCAGATCCTGACCATTGATCTCACCTGAACCTCGTCGGAACCCTACTTTCTCGCCGGAAAACAGCGCCGGAAACCTCGCCGGAAAATTCAAATCACCTCATTCCACTCGAAATCCCTAGATCTATCCATTTCTAACACATTTCGACTTTGTACGAACCTAGATTTGGCCTAATCGACCTCTGTCAGACCTTCAAACCACTCAATCGAGCATCAATCGACCCTTTAACCCTTCGAATCACTGCTATAAACCCATTTCGAGCATTTTCGACTACTGTACGACCCTTTTTGCACTTGATTCTTGTTGTACAGTGCTCGAATCTTGCTTACAGCAGTCGAATCAATCGTTATAAGCCTCGAATCACTATTTCGGTGCTCAAACAGGGAGACCCAGCTATCAAAACTTTATTTCGGTGCTCGAACAGGGAGCCACAGAAGTCGAGTCACTGTGTCGACCTTCGATCTGTCATTTTTTATGCATCTACAGTGTTCGAATCTGCTGAGTAATACTCTTTCACTGTTCGAATCACTCGTTTAAGGTTCGAATAGCCTTCAGTTGAACTTGAATCAGCTGATTAGTCTTCTTTTGGCACTCGACAGCAGTGGTAAGGTCTTAGTTCTGCACTTTTGACACTTAATCTGCGTTTTAGCTTCAATTTCAACTGGGTTTCTCTCATTTGTTGAAGTTTGTGGTGATTTGTGTTGATTTACGGCTGTTTGTTGCGATTTGGTTGATATTTGGAGTTGTTATCGGTGGTTGCTTGTGATTTGTTTGAAGTTTGGGGTCCCAATCGATTGGGTTTTGCTTGACTAGGGTTGAATCATTGTTTGGAAGTTGATTTTGGTGTTCTAATGGCTTATAGAGGTAAAGGTATAAGAGGAGGTGGAGGTAGAGCGTTCATGGTGAATAATGGAGATGGAATTGATAACTTTGGCAACCAAAATCATTTTAGGAATGAGATTGAAGAGTTGAGTATACAAATTGCTACCTTGAATGATAAGGTGCAATTGTTGATGATGAAAAGACGAGTTGCTACCTTAACTAAGAAGGTGCATCGCTTACTACCTCATGTAGGTATTCATGATTCTCATAGTCTAGTAAAGTCTACTTTTGACTACAAGAAGAAGGAGAACATTGGTAATGACCTTGAAAAATCTTATGGACCCGTCAATCCAGACAAGTTTGAGGGGGAGATGAACCTCACTCTGGATGTGTTTGAAGAGGCAAATGAACATGGTTATTTCAATAGTTTTTCTCTCTTTGATGAATATCCAAGTGAAGAACTTGAAGGTGTTCTTGAGAATGATTGTGCATTTGAGATTGAAGATGAGTTTGAGGATTTGCCAATCTTTGATGAGTCTCCAAATGAAGACTTTGGAGGTGATTTGAAAAGAGTTCCCGTCTTTGATGAGTTTGCAAATGAAGAGTTTGGAAATGACTTTGAGATGTTCCCATGTTAGAAAAGTTTCCTAATGAAGATATTGATGATGATGCTCCTTCGATCTTTGAAGAGTTCCCACATGAAGAGTTTGAAGATGATCCCCTCTTGGAGACTAGTGGTGATTTTGAAGAAGTTCCCATATTGGACAAGTTTGAAGAAGAGTTTTGTGTTGACAATGAAGAGGGTAAACTTGTTGATATGATCAACGAGAACTTCCTTGTGGATAAGCAAGAAAGCAAGGAAGTGATAAGTGAAGACCCTTATGCTTTGGTTGTGTCACCAAAGTTAGATGAAGTTGTTTTTTACCATCCACCAATGAGTGAAGAGTTTGGAGAGTCAAAACTTGATGATTGCTTCCATTATTTGCCTTCCAAGTTGCACATGGTACAAGGGGTGTTTGAATTGGCTCATTTTCCTTGCACATGCTATTCGGGATTACCAAAAGAAGGAAAAAATGATTTGGGACAGCTTGTAGACCCTTTGGGTTTTGTTTTCAAGCAAGCAAGTTTCCAGCATAGTGTGGTGACTTTTCCACGTGCTAAGATAAATAGTTCTTGGCGCGACTTGGAAATGTGTGTGATATGCCACTACGACGATATTTTGATTTACAAGACACATAGTACATGGATGATTTCATTGCACATAAGCATGGACGCGGTGGATGTATACAAAAAGAAGCTGATATTGAAGATTGGTTGTGGGTTGAAGCGTTGAACAAGAAATGCAGCAGCATGTCTATTTCGAAATTGCACAATAAAAACTTTATATTGTCTTTATTTGGTGTCTTGTGTCATGTAGTCCAACTTGAGGACAAGTTGTTTTCTTTAGAGGGAGAGTCTGATGCAGTAACTTTTGGGCTAATAGTGTAATTTTGTGTCCTTAGTGTTAGTGGGTCTATAAATAGGTGTGTGTGTCTTTCATTTTGGTAGTTTTTGATATATTGATAAAAGAATATAGAGAGCTTTTGCTCCTTGTATCCTATTTGGGATCCTCTATCTCTAATTAAATCTATCATTGATTTGGTTTGCATCACACAAAACACAGAAGAAGCCAGAGGAATGCATACAATAGATAACATAACAAAATTCGCAGGGCATGAAATGTACGTCAAAATGCCACCCCTGCGCCTTTCCATTACATAAACTAACGCAAAAAACATCTCGCCACTAATCTGCTAAAAAATACAAACTCATTCCATAAGGCATTACCTCGTCCCGCCATGGCCTGATTTTTCTGGGTTATCACCTTGAAAGAAACAAGCTAGTGGTGCACTCCAGAGCAATCTATAAATATGCCAAGAGATCTCAAATTATTGCGCATCAGATCATGTGATCTGACACCGATTGACTCTTTTGCCTTATATCTCTTGGAACTTCTAGTCCTCGGTATTTTTCCGGATTCTCTTATTTAATTTGTCTTGTTCACGGTACCTTCCCCGCCGTTCTTCTCTCTGGCGCTTCTTCGAAAGCTGCTCTTCCTTGGCCTTCTCCGCTTGATGCTTCTTCCTCTTCTCCACGTCCTTAAGCTTTTGCTTCTTCAGCTGAAAAACACAAACGAAAAAAAAAACTTGAAGCTCTTCTGGAACGTTTGACTATAAGTGGAATGAAAATACAGAACAAACAAATAGGAAAAGGGACACAACATCCAATATGAACATGTTTAGGGATACTAAGAGCTAGAATGTAGCCGTTAGGTCTAGAGGGAAGTTATCAGCATTACATTCATGGATAACTTCCATACCAAGGTTAGCACAGTTAATCATATTGGCCCAGGTATTAATTACACTGCCTTGACTATCAACTACAGATTGGTTGAAATTGAAATATCAAAGAGAAACCACACAACAATAAAACGAACACGGAATTTACTCCGCTGAAAAACTTCATCTGAACCAGTCATGCTAATATGCAAAAGGCTATTTTGGATTCTAAAAGGACAGTATCAAGACAAGGACGAAGGGTAAACTAATCCATGTGCAAAACCAACATGCACCAACTAGATGAATCCACACTTTCAGTCGAAACCGGAGAATCAGCTGAAACAGGAGAACCCCACATACCCTTCTAAACCTCAACTAACCTAAAACTGCTAATGTAACACCCTTACGCAATTTATGACGTAATGCTCCCCAAAATAAAGAAACTATTCACAGCTTCACACAACTTGATTAAACATGCACCTCATAGTTTCATTTCCTTCTTTGGAATGCAATTGTTCTTCCTTACTAAAAATTTCAGCTACACATTTCTCCTCAGTCCTCACAGATGGCTAGAACTACTTATCACCTCAATGGTATTCTTCACTTGAGCTCTTTGGGAGGTGAAACAGCGGTTGAAGCGGACATTTCGAAATGACAGCATCGAAGATATATAGAAATATATACACAGTTACGGTTATCCCGGACTGTGTTCCGGAAAAAGTGGCCTACTTGATAGAAGGGGCGGGCACTCTTTCAACTGGTACATAATAAATTCTTCAATCCAAAGTTGAGAGTTTCGCACCAAATAGGCTAAATGACAATCAGTGGTTTCAGTGGCGCAACTATTAGACAACCTTAATCACTTTGGCCCTGTTCGGTTTGAGGTTTTAGTTTGGTTTTAGTTTTGTTGACATCATCATTTCTCTCTCTATCTCTCTCCACTCATTACACCTGCTAACATCATCAAAACTAAACTAAACTACAAACCAAACACAACCTTTATAATTTTTATCCACAACACTTTGATGGGAAGTAAGGATAATGAACAGTAAGGAAACTAGTCCTCTCTCTGCCTATAAAAGAGCGTCTATGGTTCCATCAACTTATGAGACAAAATTGCTAGAAAGTGAGGCTAGAGAAAGAACCCGTATTCCACCTAAGGTTTAATACTCTTTGTAAAATAATGGCTGTTAATGACGAATTATTGGATCGCTAAATTTCCGCATGAATAGATCTAGGTACGCCACTCAATTATTTAATTTCCGTTTAGTGGTTGTATTGTGATAATCATGATAGTCCTAAATCCTGGCATAATTGTAAGAAGTTAATTATTTAACAAAAAATTCCCGAGGAGGAACTTGTAAGGTCTCTTTTGAAATCCTAAATGAAACTTTAGAGGCTAAAAGTAATCTTAGTAGGGGCTTATATTCCATTTTAGATGGTATAAATTCAAGTAACTTTTAAAACTTACCATCAAAGTTTCATATTTGAAAATTTACGTGGGGCCAGCTGCCTCCACCACTGTTGACAATCAAGGGACTCACAGCCTTTAGTCTAGGCTTCTAAAGCCTCATACCTGGGCATGCAATGGATGTGGCACAACTAAGGTGAGAAGAATATGAATGTAGAAATTGTTACCTTTTCCCGTCAAAACAAGTCAATTTAACTTTGCATGCCTTATTAATTCAGCTGTCAGTAGACTCGGTACATTTAACCTACCTGGTATGTTTTAACTAGCCCCTTAGTGAGAAAGCCAACAGGATGCTTAACTGTGTTTCCATACAAAGCCCATCAAAAGGTTCAGATATCTCAGGAAATTTAACACTTCCGCCGGAAAGAATGTACCTTTTCATGTCTAATTAGATGAAGTTGTTGAACAAGCGCATGAATTTGTCTCTCGTGAGGTTCCATGACAACAGCCCTCCGACTTTCGAGAAGTGGACGCCTCCGACTGGGAATATCCTTGGGCTTTGAGGCAAATGGCAGAGCTCCTTGCAACGACTTAGGAATGACCAATGGGTTGAATTTCCGCATCTTCCTCTCAATTGGCTGTTAGAGGGGGAAAAGACAAGCACACAATAATTAAAGAAGTTTAAAAGGGCAAAGGAACCACACAAAAGAAAGAAAAACTAGTGTACTACAACTCAGGGTCCAGAAAATATTAATTACCATCCATCAGAGGGACCCAGGATTTTGAACTACGAGTGTCATGAATATTCATTTAGAAGTGAGACTACATTTTCCTAAAACCTAGACGTGGAAAGCCTCTGTAGTTCGGCAAAAATTAATGGAATACCAGTACAGTAAATGAGTTCTCTAGAACTGTAGGAGTTTGTTGATTACCTTATAGAGTGAATCCTTGCTGAGTGGTACTGGGAGATTGTTTTCCCTCCTTAATTCAGCCACCGTTTTCATTCCTCGCCATGTCTCGTCACGAGGTTGTAATGCTGTAGTCAATGGATTGTAAAATTGAGGAACGTCAACTTGAGTCCATGCACGCAAGAAAACAATGTCGCTCATCAAAATTCTGTCCTCAAAGGTGCACCTTGCAATCCCTTCTTTAGTATGTCCCCCCTTCTTTTTGGGTTGGTTACCAATCTCTTCTTTTGCAGCCTATTCAGAATAACATTAATGGACGTTAATCAAATCCTTCAAAAATTACTAAAAACATTCACAAGTCTGAGCTCAGCAAAAAAAAAAAAAAGAATCATTCACTTCGCCTGTCACGTGTAGACTTTCATCTTTGTGATTAAACATGGGAAATGGCCATTTCAGGAGACTGATGCTATATCAATGTTCAGGCTTTCTTTGTTTTGTAAACAACATTCACTATAAAATGAATTTGAAAGAAAATGGTTTTTTCCTTTCTTTTATGATGTTTAGTGTCACTTGAAGAATAAATTATCATATCCAAATACACTGCTTCAGTGGGCCCCCATGGCCGTTCCCTGCATCAGGATCCATTGATCAAACAACGTTAACTCTTTGAGAAAAAGAAACTTGAGCAAAAATGTAAGGTACTTTTTTTTGCCATGTTTCTAGTATTGATATTAATCACCAAGGCGGCTGTTCCAGGCAATGACAGCAACAATTGAAGAGGAAGGCCGTCAGAAGATGAGATGCCAAGAGGCATTGAACAGTTGAGTGCTTAAGTTACAGATATTTTACTCTAAAGGGTTAATTTCACTAACCTCCCCTGAGGTTTGCATAAATGCCACTGCCCTCCCCTCTGGTTTCTGAAATTCCACTGCGCTCCCTTGCTTTAAAACTAAATGTCAGATACCCCCCTTTTCCGTCAATTCCGTTACAAAACCGTTAAGTCCATCTTTTTATCCCCATTTTACCCCTCCCTCTTACCCTCACAACTATAAATATAATACCCCACTCAAAAAACGTTAATTTTTTTTTTCTTTTAATTGTACACCATTTTTTTTGGCTTTAACTTAGATAATTTGCAACTTTTTTTCACAGTTTTTTTTTTAAAACTTTATAAGGACATTTTTTTATTTCCAAAGTGAAAATTAAGTCATTCATGAAAAATCTGGAAATAAAAAAAATGGTGTACAATTAAAAGAAAAAAAAATTAACGTTTTTTGAGTGGGGTATTATATTTATAGTTGTAAGGGTAAGAGGGAGGGGTAAAATGGGGATAAAAAGATGGACTTAACGGTTTTGTAACGGAATTGACGGAAAAGGGGGGTATCTGACATTTAGTTTTAAAGCAAGGGAGCGCAGTGGAATTTCAGAAACCAGAGGGGAGGGCAGTGGCATTTATGCAAACCTCAGGGGAGGTTAGTGAAATTAACCCTACTCTAAAAATGTGTTAACTTTTATAAAGCCTAAATTTACATAGAACAAAAATATGGCAGGCATACCTTCTTGACCTGCCCCCGAATTCCACTGACAGTACGAACTGCTGCACCTTCAAACCTGGCTATTTCAAGATCTGATGTGAACATATCCTTTATCAGAGCCGTCTTCTTGAAGATCTTGCAGGGGTACCCAACTAACTTGATCTTTTTCACTATTCGTGTTGCATGGTTGCATTCCAATATTGATGCAGTAGCTGTGATCCTAAATGATGACTGTAAAAGTACACCACACCCAGATACTAGAAGCATTAGAAAACTATATATAGAACAAAAAACGTAGCAGCGGCGAACTTTAAAGAACCACTAAATTGTACTTAACGAAGGATAGACAAAAGTTAAGTTATTGTCCTCAAAATCAGAGAGGAAGAAACGACTAAAGCAAGACAGTTATGAAGGGATAGATATAACATGGTTACAATAAAATGAACCACATAAAGGAAAGAATCACAAAGGTAAACAGATAGAGGGCCAGAAAGCACTTGTAGAGATGCCCCAACAGGATTAGATAAAAAAAACATTATCAGACAAATTGGTTATGTCGGTATTTGTAGCCCAGAGAGAAGGAAGCAGAACGGTCTACTAAAACCCTACCATGTAAAGTCACATAAGCTCGCAGTCCAAAACACAATACCCAGGGTTAATGTTGGGCAACACACTGACAAAATCCGTCCAACTTAGCCTGGTTAATGGAGCTTGAAGGTTACAGTGAAGATGGATATCCTGAAGCTTGATTACAGGCTTTGCTGAAGGGGTAACTCATATGCCAATGAAGTGTTTCCACATACTTCGCTGTGTCCACGTATCGGACAAGGTGGCATGCGCGACCCAACAGGAACACGTATTGGACATGCCATGTGGGTGTCCCTTAAATTATTTTTTGGAGGGGGATGCGGCAAGGACACGTCTCTCTGCGCACAAACCAATGATCCATTGAGGGATCCTTCATTGGATTTTGGTGTGGACCTCATAGATCTTAATCGAATTTTGATAATCTAAACTGTTCAATGTGTTTCAAACATGTTTTTAAGGGTCCCCGCGAGGAATCACAAAAAAAAAAAAAAGACCGGGAAGGGCTTGGTCCAAGCAGTTTTTCATAATTCCAATAGTTGGCGAGGGATCCCTCAATACTTGGGAAAAAACACACGCTTTGGTTCCGACTTATATTGTGATGATCTAAACCGTTCACTTCGTTTAAATGGATAATAAAATAGGAAATCCTGCAAAAATTCAGCTCAATCAAATATTGATATGTGCTTGAACCAAACAATTTTTCAAAAAACTTGACACGAACTGGTGTTCTCAGAATTGTTTCATCGAGCACTTACCGATATTCGAATGCGTTAATTTTTTACAGGTATCCTTAAAAACATGTTTTAAACAAGTTGAACGACTCAGATTATTAGCATGGGGCTCAAAAACAAATTGTGTTTTTTTGTCCCTAGAACCGGTCCCAAATATATGTGTGCGCGCGCGCACGTGCGTGCATGTACTAGTATATATATTTCCGTTGCTTTGTGGGTGTATATTTTACATATATATTGTGTGTGTATCAGTACATAATTGTAGATATCTTACATATCAAAAGAAAAGTGTATATATCTATGCATATAAATTGTTATTGCATACACATATGATATAGTATCTATATATATATATAGTTATTTATTTACTATTTATTTATTTTTGACATGTCCCCTACCGTGTCCGTGTCCATTTTTTAGAATTCCCATGTTTCGTGTCCGTATCGGTGTCGGCGTCGGTGCTACATAGGTTGCGGCTGTTGCCTCAAGTGATGTAGTTTTATCTCTCTTCAAGTTTCACATTTCGTTCTCCATCGCCTTCTTAGGAAGGCAATGGCGGGATGGGAGCTCATTCACTGGGTGTCACTCAGTCACTCCCTCTTTGGGAGTATAATGACTGTATTCAGTATCCGCGTTCCTCTAGAAGGCAAGTTGTGCTTTGAACTTGCTGGGTTTGTATTTCAGTTCTTTGTATTGGACTTATGCTTCGGAGGCCTTTTCAGTTTTCATTATGGAGATTGGGTTTGAAGTGAAGGGAATGCAAAGACTGCCAAAGGGGGTTTGTGATGCTTCACAACACATTTGTTGGTGAGTTTAAAACTTAAAAGAGACTCGTAATAGCCTGGTTTTAGTGTAAACTCTTAACACGCTTTTACACATAATCAACTCTTGGGTTGAATCTGGTGTGTAATCATCAGTAGTTGACGGGAACAAAACAAAATCCCACATGCCAAAATTAAACCTCAGATCAACACAATTATATTGGCCCTGTTCGTTTTCCAGTTTAGTTTTAGTTATAGTTTTGATGACATCATCATTTTCCTCATTTCTCTCTCTATCTCTATCCACTCATTACACCTGTTGACATCATCAAAACTAAACTAAACTATCTAACCAGACACAGCCATTGCAGTTTGCCAGGGAGACACTTCCTATTCAAAATTAGAATAACTTGTCGACTCTTCTACAGTTAATCAAGTCAGAAAAAAAAGACATCCAGTTGCAACATCTAACCTGACTGTTTGACAGATTTTGAACAGCCACTACCCCAGTATGTGGAGGTGCAAGTGGGCCCCAAAACATGGCAAGACAATGCATGTGCTCAGGAGTGTATTTCAGCATACGATTCCGTCCGTTGCGGTCCTCAATGGCATAGATAGGTGTAGTTTGGTATCGCCTCCATCCAATAGACACAATTATTGGATCTCTAGTCTTTAGTACTTTCTTGTGCCATCTATGCCGCTTTAACCGCACCTAGAAGAAAAAAGAGAGATCACTTGTGAAAGGAAGTAAAGTTGAGAAGTAAAGTAATTTGGGACTAAAAGAAAAAGAGTTGACAGATATTGTCAAAAGAAATACCATTTCACAACAAAGTCTGTAGCACCAGTTTCATTAGTGAGTCATTTGAGATTTCACTTACGTTCAGGGGCGGACCTAAAGGGGTGCAAGCGGGGGCCCGGGCCCCTGCACACCCCCAATTATCCCAATTTTTTTACTATATTTTAGATTTTGTTTGTAAAAATTATGAAGAAAGGTCCCCTCAAAATTGTGTTATTAATATAGAAGGATGATATTTTGTTGTTATTTATTAATATATATGATTTGGTCCCTGCACAATAGGAATCCTGCGTCCGCCACTGCTTACGTTTATTGATCTTTGGCTAAAGTCTCTATTTACTAGGAGCTACACTATGAGAAACACAAGCATTGAATGCGCCAATTATGTAAAAGTAACTCCTCTCAATTGCTGCTCTCAAATTATCCCAAATCAAAGTGACTTGTTTACAAAGTTATAAAGTTACTTTACGAAGTTATAAAGTTATACCCGCTAAAATCAGATCAAAAAACAAAAATATACGCTAAACCCTTCATGACCATATCCGCATTTTTCCGTTCTTGATACGCAATATGTCCAGGCATATATGGTTTCTACCTATTGTGCCAGGTCCAATTTTTATTAGGGATTTTGTATTTTCTATGCGACATTGATAGAGCTTCAATTTGACAGGACAACAAAAATTGCATCCCCCATTTAAATGCCTGGACAGTCCGGATTGATACCATTGAATACATGGCCCGATTATCAAGACCAAACAAGTGAAAGACAAAGGAGGGAAGCAGAAATTTTCCTTCCTTTCTCCCCATCCCTAAAAACCTGACAGGGTTAATGCCACAAAAATCAATAACAAATAGAGGTTTTCTTAGCCTGTAATGTTCTTTCTAACCTGCATGTATCCAACGTTTTCTTCACTAAGACTGATTCCTCCAACAAGAACAGGATGGAAGGGATCAAAATGTTCAACCATTTCAAAGGGAACATCATGAACCTCCAATCTTAGGTAAGTTCCAGTCCTATAGCCCTCTATTTCTACTCGAGTTGCCTCATCAAGGTCGTTGAGTTCAGCTAGATTCATTTGTTTCCGAAGGTCGATCTCCTCCTTCAGCTGCAAGAACCCAGAGTTAGTTGAATCAACACTAATCAAACAATAAACATAAGTAAAAAATTACAGATTTATCAAAGTCTATAAATTGAATCAAAGAAAGACTAAAAAAATCTGAAAAAGAAACAAAATAATGTTACCTTATCAAAAAATCCACCTTCATTAACTTGACCTCGGTGAGATTTTGCACCATGTTTGGTATCAGAATCCTCATCTGGTGATTCAGACTCATTGTACGTATAAATGAATCAAGGTCACAAAATCAAGTGATTTCCAAGTATGAAAAGGGTGGCAAATAACAAGAAAGTAACTTGAAAAATTGATACGGACATGTCATGCATGATGATGCAAGATCATTCATACAATGAATCATTTTACTGTGGTTCATGAACCAGCTATAAAAAAAGAAGAGAAAGACTGAGAAAACAAAGGATATTGAGCATCAAATTTTGCACGCAAAGCAAGCTTCTTAAGCCTCCGCTCTTCAACTTGAGTGGCATCCTCCTCCTGGACATCAACAAGAGCATTTTGGCTCTCATACTTCTGACCTGTTTCCAAATCTTCAAACTCTCCAAATTCGGAATCATCATCTTCATCCCCAATAGCTTCTGAGGCTTGACCACGTTGAGCGGCCTTTGACCAGTCACCAGTGACAAAACGGTTACGAATACTTTCGACTAACTCTTCATTTTTCCAGCTCTTAAGACCAGCATGATTTGTGAACTTGGAACAGTCATCAACATTGACATTATCAGCATCCACTCGCCCGCTTGATTTCTGCAATAATTGAACAATCATTCTTCACTTGCACAAATAGCTAGTCAAACATTAATATCTTATTCACAAAAAATGCAAATTCCTTTGTCTAAAGGATTATACATTTATTATCTAGTCTACTAAAAAAGCATCCCTTGCTCCAAAAGAGTAAAAAAGGAAGCAACTATATTAACAGCATCTAGAACAACCTTATTTCCCTCTCCTTTTGGCGTAAAGAATTCATCATCCTTGCCTTCTTCATCCTCACTGCTAGCTTGAGCTTGGCCATAAATACTAGCCATTTTTTCAGATTTTCCATATACAAGTTGCTCCAGATTAACATTCTGTCTCAAAATGGTCCTCTCTGCCAAGGACTCTTTCCATTTTGAAGCATTTCCCATCTCATCTTCTGCCAGGAAAATTATTAAGAAGTATAGTTAACAAATCAGAACAGGCAAAATAATAAAAAAACAAGTTCTGCACAGCAACAATTTAAGGAATCCACTGAAGATGGATAAATTTTATTGTTATTTTAGCCTCTTTGGCAATCAATCCTGCTTGCTTTTACCTTCTTCTTCTTCTCATTTGATGGGCAAAAGAAAAAAACCACTTTGAACAATCACATCATTATTGAAGCCAGAACTATTTCCCCAAAGTAAATATCTATGCAATTAATACCATACATTCAAGGTGCGAAAATGTACCATCTCTATAATAGTTCTCCTCATCCTCTGAAAATTTTGAATGAGAAGATGTGTCATCTGGATCGTCATCTTCAGCACCATCACTGTCCCCCAAATCCTGCAACAAGTGGATATTAGTACCCTACGAGTAAGATAAGAGTAAGCATGATGTTAATATGCACAATTTTTTATCTTGTAACCCAATAGAACTGTTTTCTTCATTCTTTCATCTTTTTTTCTTTTTTCCCTGTGTGTGTGGAAGTTGCACCTTATACCAGAACCATAAGAAAAAAGTAACAATGGGACGAGCCCTTATGAGTATAAGCCTTATCAAGTATTGAAGCAAAAACAAACATCCAAATAACAGCCAGTCAAGGGGATATACAAGAAAACATCAAAAGTGTTATCTGTAACTCAGTAAAACTGACATTTTTTCCGGTAAGCTCAATATTATTCCAGAAACCAAAACACAAAGTAACATAAGGAAAGGTCCCTAGGAGTAGAACTGTAGAAGCAACTCCCATTATCAAGGGTAGAAATCAAAACAAAGATCCAAGCCCCCAACCAAGACAACCAGCATAACAGACCAACCTTCTTAACTCGTACAGATACCTACATTACAACAAAAGTTTTGGACAAGAGCAGATAAAACTGAATTTTCCTACAACAAGTCAGAAGCCAAGATTTAGGACATCATGTCAGCAAGCCGGATGAAGTATGTATAAAATGAGTTGTAGTTCTTCTTTACAAGTCGAAATTGTACAACACATACTAAGAGCGATAAACAAACACAAAAACTGTCCACAAGTAGAATATCCAAATTTACAACTTACTTTCAAAAATTACCAGCTTCTATATGCGGCCCTGCACAACATTCTAATGTGTATAGTGTATACAGTTGAGGAGAGAGTGAAGTTTGGCCAGTTTGTTAAGGAAATTCTTCTGCAGGGAACTATTTTATTGTATAGTTTTCTGTTGTGGCTTATCCTGCCCTCTGTTTCAGTCTTAACAACTCTTTTTTGTGTGCCTATTTCCAGTAAGACTCTCCAACACTATTTCCTTTGTAGCATAAATATTAATTCACCTATAAAAGTGGGTAGTATTCCTTGTACTAAAGCTCGACAAAAGACCAGATAAAAGAATTCCACTTTTCCTATTTTGATCTGCAAACCAGAGCTGAGATGTTTTCTTAGTCAGGTGAGCAGCAAACCAGATCTGAAAATTCATGGGGGATAAAAACCTAGCGAAATCTGATAAAAAAAAGAAAAAGCAAAAAAAGCGAAAGAAGAAAGAAAAACCTTGGCACTCAACTATACCGAAATAAAGAATAAAAAATACCTAATACAAAATAAGTAGAAACACTACAAGGACCCCATATTCCGCGGAAACTATCCTAGATTTCTTTCACATATTTGATATTCCAGAAAAAGTCAAAAGGGTGTAAATATGCATTTCTATTTACCTAAAGCAAACTACAGACACAGAAAAGACATCAGATTTCCCACAATTCTCCAAACAAACAATGAAAAGTGCATATTACCATCAAATGGTCATCACCGAAGTCCTCTTCAAAGAAAGCTTTTCTCCTCACTCTTCCATCATGAAAATCAATATGCTCCTTTAAGCCTTTTCCTGGAGGAGCATTTTCCTCCAGTACATTATCATCAGATTCATTATCCATAGTTGTCATCTTCAGATCCTCTTGATAAGTTTTATCTTTGTCTGAAGTTTCTGAACCATCTAACTCTGCATCACTATTTTCATCAGAATCATCAGTTTCAGGTTCTCCAGACTGATTAATCTCGGCAGGTTCTATATCTTTGACCCGGTCCATTGATTTTTGAGCATCCTCTTGTTCACTTGGACCTTCTGATAAGCAGTTAAGTTTCTTGGCAAAAAGACTAATGAAGCTATTTTCCAACTTCTCGTCAAGTGAATATTTGGTGTTCTGAAGTGATTTTACCAAAACCTCACCAACATCCCTGTCCTTTCCTGAAATTGAGAACATAGGAACACCTTATCAGGAACAATTTAAAGGTTGTTCCGGAAGGATGTAGGTCCCATGAGATGTTTGCTATTTGCTTTTTATTATACACGGAATGAAAATGCGAAAAGAGAAGTGACCATGCACCAGAAAGAAAATAATTTCTTCCCACTAAATGAGCATTAGATAGGCCAAGTGAGAAATGATATATGTACAGAAGAATAGACCTTTCTGTGCCACTCCATTCTCCTCATCAGCTTTAGAGAACTGCACAAAGTGGTCATTTATGTTTATGTAGACAGCATCCTTGTCGTACAAGAGATCCCCAAGTCCAGACATAGGTGCATAAAAGAGCTTCTCCTTGTCCCGCAATCCCTTCTTTTTGGCAGCCGAAGGTAAAGGACATGGATCTGCCAAGCTAGTAATCCCAGCTAAATTGTAATCACCAACACCAGCAATATGCACCTGATTACAAACTGGAGATTAGATCACATACAAAACACAGAGCAATAGAACTTAGCAACACTTGGTTGATATATTAAGTTAACAGTGAAAAACAATCAACAGTTTTCTATATTAAAAATTACAGGTGATAAGCCGAGCCCCTTCTGTAACGTCATCACAAATTTTTCAAAACTGAACCAGGCTTACTATTAGGGTGACATTTAAGATATAAAACCACTAATAAAGACAGATGAAATTAATTAAGCAAAATAGAGCTTCAAAGCAGCAAAAATCAATCACCACCTAACTGCAAGTGCAATGACCAAATACACTGTCTTCTCTCACAAAATTCAAATTGATCCTAAAATCAACATTTCATCCAGTCATCAGCCATTCCACACCCCTAAGTTGCCTTCACAAAACCTATGAAACCAACAAAGGACACATCTCTAAAGCCATGAAAAAATAAAATCTACTAGAATTAATCGAATTCCTTTTCAGCCAACCAGGAGTTGGAATTGGGACAAAAGAGTTATTGAATTGTGTTGCATCACCTTTTCCAATTTGTTTCAATATCATGAGGGGCACAGTTCACTTTTTCTCCTGTTTCTTTATTTATTTTTTACAGCAATATTGGTAGTTCAAACAATGTAATCTTTACCGACTGTCTTTCTTGAAGAAGCTGGATACAACGAAGAAATAGCCGAGACCTACGGTGGATGTGGTCACAAATCCACAAATAATTATGAGGCCACAAGGTATCGCATGAGCATACCCCGCTTTCATACCCAATCCACATACCGGAATGGCCACATTCTTGGCAACATAGAATGGACTAGGATTGGCTTCTACAATCTGGAAAGACGCATGTTGGCAACCTTCCTTTTGAAGATATATTTCCCATTTCCCACTTTCTTAATCAAATTGCCATAGAAAAAGAGGATGAAGATTTATCGGAGCAGGTGGACCCTAAGGAGTCAAATAAGTAATCAAATTGTTCATTTATGGTGTTTTTTTTTTTTTTTTTGGTATTCCTGGTGTGATTTCTAATTTCCTTGTTTTCTTGTTTACCAAGGAATATTCTCGTTACACATAGTGATGTAAGCCTAAGGACTAATGCATCCTAGATAACCATTAACTTCAACATTTCACATACTTAAACTATTCCAAATCCAAGGGTATGGTCTGTTTGCTAGAAGCCTAGAATGGTGCTCTCTCCGTCCCATTTTGTTTGCCCAGTGTTCTATTTTGAGATGTCCCGAATTCTCTTGTTTGAAAATTCAAAGAAAAAGGGGTGTAAATTTTCACAAACTAACCCTCATAAATGATTAAAAGTAGTTTTAAAGGTTGGGGTAATATTGGAAATCTCATTAAAATCTAAGGAGACATGCACTAATTGCATGTTCCCCTACACCGTCTGAGTTCCCCCACAGAGAAAATAGATTGAGGTGGAGGGAGTAGTACCTAGCTATTAGAACGATGTCCTATTCTACTAGACAGAGGGAGCACCTTCTCAGTAGTACCAGCGTAAGGATTCATTGAGCTCAATAGGACACCATAGAGCAAATAGCACAAACACTAACTGCGATGAGCTGGTAGGAACAGGTTGCACTGCTCACCCATGAATCTTGTCATTTGTCTTATTATGTCTAGGGCTCTTATTTGTCTTAGTACCTAAGGTCGTATCAATGCTTCGTAGCCAACAATACAACTTCTCCTACAATTCTAACCTCATCCCCAACTGAATGTCCCACCCTTGAATCCAACCCTCGAAAGGAGATGTACCCTACTAAACTAAACCAATGCGAAAATTTCATTTAAGCTTTAGAATTTCAGTGAGTAAAAGCATTAGCTTATTCAAATGTAGGTCCGAAACCTAGTCAGTTGCAAAGGAGAATTGTTTCTAGTAGTAAGAAATTCTCATTTATGCAAGCAAGATTTAGGAATCGTGGTCTCTTTTCTATGTGTAAACTCAATTGCATTCGAGAGTGCCTTCTGCACACTAAAAGGCTACACTATCAAGTTATAATATAATATTCCATTCACACTTTCTTGATAACCTAAACTTTAACAATGCCAGCAATTTGCCATCTAAAAATGTAAACAACATAATTGAATCACAGAATAATAGACATAATCCACCTCAACTAGAGGTCCAAACTATGTTTCGGTCATCAAAAATAATATATAAAAAGGTTAGCTAGACGTACCTTGGTTCCTTTCTTCAAATTACAGCCACGTAAATAACCATATAAAGTAACATTTCTATTGCACTTATTATTCATATGCACCCTTTCTGGGGGAGTGACATCTTCAAAACGATCTACCAAGATGTAAGGATGGTTGACTCGCCAAGACAAAGGACGGAACTTCATAACAGAAATGAACCTTGCAAGATTGTGAACCTCGCGCTTAGGATACCTGTTCATTTAGAAAATTTATCATAAATTTCAAGTTGATGATTCTTTCAACACAAGATAACAATGAACTTGCAGAAGAAGACAAGGCTGCCAGTTACTTACTTCCCATGAATAAGCCCAGACAAATAGAATAGTTTAGCTCCATCATATATTTCAGTCCAAAATCGATGCTTGAGGCGCTGCTTTGTTTTTTTAAGTTTCTTTACATCCTTGAACTTATCAAGGTGCGTAAGAACACCCATAATTTTAGGGAATCCATGAGTTTGCAAAATATTAAGGAACTCAAAAGTTTCCTGGAAGAAAAAAAAACCCGTTAGACAAAACTCCCAAGTCAAAAAATACAGAAACTCTTATATAATTGGACACCCTAAACGAGTAAACAAATTTGAAGATAAAATCCCAGTTATACAATAAAATCTAGCCTCGCAGAAAAATAAAAGAGAATAATGAAGAAAATCACAGATCACATGCCAATGTTGCACATAGACCACTCAAGTTATACTGTGAGAAATTAGGGATAAGAAGAAAAATAATAAATCTTTGAACATAACTAGTTATTAGTGAAGTATAGAACACAAAAGAATTCTAGCAAGCACAAACCTGACTGTGCAATAACAGCAAACTGAACAGACTTCACAACCACAACCACAACCACTCAAGTAACAGTCGATGCAGAGGCTTCCAATGATTTTTTAAAGGATTCTAAACACAATCATAAATATGCATCATAATGTATCAGTTCACAAATGAAAGAATTCGTTTCCCTTTGGAATACTTGAAACACAATTACAAATCTATGAGCACAAAAACAACCACGTGGTACCAAAATAATTTCAACAATAATTCAAACAATACACTCATATATGACTTGATTTGGACTCTAATAACCTAGAAACGGGTTCAAAAAAAAATGGTGGTGAAGTGCAAAAGGTAATCAATTAAATGCTGACAAGACCTAACCATTTCAAAACCATAACTTCCATCAACGAGAAGCAATGCTAGATCAGCAAATTTGGCAGCATCAATCATTCCGTTGATATCATTTGGGCACTCAACGAATTGCAGTCGCCTTTGCTTTCCTAAAATGAGAAGTTTGAAACAATGTGATCAACTACTTGCACCTCAACAAATGAAAACAAGAAACTTTCCCAGCGCAACTAGTACTTACAAATTACAATAGCAGACAAAGAATAGCAAAATGAACCTGACACAATGGTAATGGGTCCTCTGACATCCGGTAGATTGTGCTTGGTGTAGTGCTTCACAAGACACTTTATCAAAAGAGACTTTCCAACCTAGGAAAATAAACCCAATTCTCAACAAAATGAAAATTGTTATCACTTAATAACCGTAGTAAGTAGAGCACCTCTAACCCCATGCCAGTCCTTTCTCAAAGCCATAATTTAGGGGCTCAAGCCAAAATCTCTCTCTTTCTCTCTCCCCTAATGGACCCCACCATTTGCATCCGAAATGGATCAAGCCAAGATTTCCTCCCAATCTCTCTATAAGCAGAGGAATAACATTTCCATTTTGACACTATAGCAGGTCAAAATATGATGCTGGCTACGGAAATATGGCTCTAGCTATTGGCGGTGCCGTAACATTAAGCTAACTTAATCAACTGAAACAATTCAACAAAATCATGACAAGAATTAATACCTGTGGAGGGCCGTGCACCACCACGACATACGGCGCGGGTTCCCCTGTGGCGCGGTCAATGGTCGGGACATGAAGCCTGCGCTGCTCTTTCTCTGTAGCACGCGACTGTAACCGCTTGGCTTTTACTGTCGAACTAAAAGTAAATGCCTAAAACCATATACACGCACATAAAATTATACTGAGTGATTACACAGAGCGAAACATATGTCCGCATACTTCTCTGTATAGAGAAAGGGAGGGAGAGCGGGAGAGAGATTGAAACCTTGGGATTGTTTTGCTTTTTGTCGCCGTCGCCGTGCTTGTTCTTGGTCTTCTTCTTCTTCTTGTCGGCTTTTGCACCGGACTGGTGAGAGCGGTGCGACTTGTGAGATTGGTCTTGGCTACCACTGTCAATAGCCATGATGATTTGCAGAATCCCAGAAATCCCGCTTCAGAGAGAGAGAGAGAGAGAGGTAGCTGTTCTTATAGTTGCCGGCGCCGCCGGGACTCCCTTTTCTTCAAATCTCGTAGCCGGAGCTGCTGACATTCGCTCGATACAAGAGAGGAGGGGTTTCGGGGAGTTGATTCGTAATTTAGGGTTAGACGTACATATATCGGCTTATTTACCGTTTTGGTCCCCAAAGTATTAACGAGTGGCCAATTTTGTCCCCAATCTAAAAATTTGTCCAATTTAGTCCCCAATGTTTAAAATGTGCGTCAATTTGGTCCCCACTCCCAACGTTGTTACTCTTGTCCGTCAAAATGGAGGGTAATCGGCATTTCACACTCACACCATCACTGCACCCTTTCCTCTAATCCTCTGCCCCACCTCCTTCAAATCTACTTCAACAACATAAAAAATCCCAGTCTCCCTTTCCCCCTCTCTCTCTCTCTCTTCCACCCTACCGCACTGAGACCACCTGTACCACCTCCTAAAAAACCCACTCCTTGCGGCGATCCCTTCTAGAACATGATCCCTCTCACTCATCGGCGCCGGTGACATCGACTCTGTATACCTGGCCGAGCTCAAGTGCGCTGCCAACGATGTTGCAGTGTTCGCAGCCAAGATCATGGACAAGAGGGGGATCACCAGGGAAATCGGTCGTATTTGGAGTGAGTGATGGGTTCTTGTTGGAGACAGAGTGATGGCTGCAAACATTAGATTTGTTGGGTTTGTCGTTGGGCGAGATCTCACAGACGGTGGCTAGGTCGTAGATGGCGAAGGTGGTGGCTGATAGGATTTGGGGCTTTATTGCAATTGTTGTAAGTGAAAGGGGGCTAATGCAATTCATTTCTGTTTTCCTGTTATTCTGTTACGGGTAGGAGAGTATATGAAGGCGTCTGTTGTAACAGAGAGGGGGTGGATTGTATTGTACTCTTCTCCATTTCTTGATTCTCTATCTCCTCTGTAATTCTCTCTGAATCTCTCTCATTTTCCTGTAACCCATTCACAGAATCTTCAATAAAGTTTCTCAATCATTCTATCAAACACTTTACGTACATTTTCACTAACAATCTATTTCTAGTGAAATTTCCCAAATTGTATCAGATTTCTAGTGAAAATGCCCCAGTTCTATCATTGGTATCAGAGCAATCTTTCCTTGGACTGTTAAGATCAAATGCATGCCATGGAATCCCCCCAAGAATTATGGAACTCAATTCATGAAGATTTTCAAGAGGTCAATGCATTGTTCTCTAAAGCAATTGAGGGCATCACAAAACTCATAGAGAGCAACAAGGAATTTAGGGAATATCTTGATGATCTCCAATTGTTAATCAGTGAAATGAGTGGTGAAGAATCAGAGACCAAGAACGGACACACTGAAGAAGAATTGCAGTGGTGCGTTGAAGGGGATGTCAAGCTAGAG
The DNA here is from genome assembly GCA_963854785.1 of Vaccinium vitis-idaea. Classification (NCBI taxonomy): domain Eukaryota; kingdom Viridiplantae; phylum Streptophyta; class Magnoliopsida; order Ericales; family Ericaceae; genus Vaccinium; species Vaccinium vitis-idaea. The sequence goes on from OY978221.1 coordinate 15,661,615, forward strand.
TTCGATGATTCAACGGGAAACAGAGAGTGCTCGGAGATGGGTCTGGTCTTGGGGAAACCCTCTGTCAACAAGATACCACAGACCCTCGCCAAAAAGCCAGATAGCCATCCCTCTACTGTCGGTATGGTCTCTTGTTCTTTATGGGTTCGAAGGTGCAACACCGAGATGGTGTTGAATGCAGGAAATGCAGGTGTGATTGCATGCTTAAGAAAACAAGAAATCTTTTGTTCCATTTTTTAGTTTTTGTCACAAAATCTATGGGATCCCGGAGGAAAATACCTTCATATTTGGGCAAAACACCTTGAGAAACTTTTGATTTGCTCACTCATTTGTTTCTACGGTAAATATACCATACATGAATTAGAGATTGCATCCCACCGTTACGGTGACATCCCTATTGGATCTGTTCTCTCTGATTTTGTCATTGGCAAAGAGTACGGGGTGATTAGGAAGCATGAATTTGCAGTTAACCCACAAATTCAAAGAATTTTAGTTTACATGTATGTTGAATTGGGTCTTTGGGACTGTGCACGCAAAGTGTTTGGCGAAATGCTTGGCCCATATCTAGCGACTGATATCACAATATTGAATGCTATTGCTGAATCGTTGGTGTTGTTTGTGGTCGTTTATATTCACATTTCAGTGAAGTTTCATTTGATTCTGAATTTCTTCTCCTCAATCTGCCTGGTTATTGTCAACGACAAATGTCCAAATCAGTCCTTCATGCAGTTACTTGCCTGACAACATTCTTTGCTCAGAGCAGCTTTTGAACAATTCAACCTTATAATTTTTTAGGCACACTACACTCATACATCCCTAAATGAAACATCCAAGGTTGCTAAATGAAACATCCAAGGTTGCTGCCTCAAGAAAGAAAATAGTGGAGAAAATAAATGTAGTCGAAGTCGAACTACTAGTTAACAATTTGACGTTTGTAGAAGCAAAGGACAAGTCTGAGATTGCTGAATTTCAGCTGCAATTACTGGAGTTTGAAGAGGTTATTGTTGCAATGCTTGATGAAGCTATGAATGTCAATCAGTGTTTCGAGAATAGGCCGGAACCAAATATGCATTCCGTTGGCAGAATTTTGGAGCAACAGATTGGTACCTCCTCGTTAGGCCGTAGTTTCAACCTTTCCTTCTTTTTAGCTCAGTCTTTCAAAGCCATTGCTTCGAAGCCCAGTATGTTGAATCTTGTGACAGCCAAAAATAATGGAGTAAAGATGGGTGAAGGTCCCTTGGCAAAAGATCATATAATTCTTCGTGGAAGGGTTACTTAGGCTACGAAGGTTGGTTCTTGCCTCTACATTTCTTGTTTCTATAAGTTCTGGGATCCAGGGGGAATTGCCTTCCCCATGGCCTTTCGCCTACGTATCTTTGTTATAGATTAGGGAAGAGTTGTCCGATCTCTGGATTAACTGATTAAGGAGTTCCAGTCGAAAGAGAAATGAGTTAGCTCAGGCTCCTAAACGAGTCATGAAAGGTATAACGAACATACCCTGTCTCCACATTGGATCAAGAACAGGGTCAGAGGGATCAAAAACTGCTAATTCATGAGGTGAGGCAGCATACGAGGGAGTGACTGAGCGACACTCAGTGACTGAATAGAGCATCCCGCCACTTCGCTATCGGTCACCCAGGAGTATTTAGCCTTGCAAGGTGGTCCTTGCTGATTCACACGGGATTCCACTCGTTGGAATTGATCCGCTACGAGATTTACATTATACATCCTAACAAAACCAAAAACCCGACTTGGGCAATAGCTGCAGGTTGAATTATCCAGAGGTTTCTTCAAGCTCTGTTGATCTTTATCCTCGAAAGGACAGATTGGGTCTCTCGGATTGTGCGTGCGATGTGTTCGATAACACTCCAGACCAATATTGGGAATACAGAAACAAGGTGGACATCAGCATGGGTGACTCGAATGAACCCGATATCAGTTCCGCATAGTTTTTCTTGTTCCATTTGGCAACTACTGATTGGGCTCCAAATCCTTGGCAACCGTAATATGGTGGTTCGACAATATGGATTTGAAGCTGACCCACATGTTCAAGGTAGTTTCATTTGCAGTTGAGCTAAAGTGTTAGATAAAGTGCTTAAGCCTCAATTGCGACTCAGATTGCAACATCGTTTGCTGGTTCTCAATCGCAACGACTACATATTCAGCCTTAACTGCAGCAGGGTTTCTTCTCTTTTCAACCTTGAGGACAAGGTTGTTTTCAAGGGGGGAGTATTGATAGGATTTGGGGCTTTATTGCAATTGTTGTAAGTGAAAGGGGGCTAATGCAATTCATTTCTGTTTTCCTATTATTCTGTTACGGGTAGGAGAGTATATGAAGGCGTCTGTTGTAACAGAGAGGGGGTGGATTGTATTGTACTCTTCTCCATTTCTTGATTCTCTCTCTCCTCTGTAATTCCTCTGAATCTCTCTCATTTTCCTGTAACCCATTCTCAGAATCTTCAATAAAGTTTCTCAATCATTCTATCAAACACTTTACGTACATTTTCACTAACAATCTATTTCTAGAGAAATTTCCCAAATTGTATCAGATTTCTAGTGAAAATGCCCCAGTTCTATCAGTGGCGGAGCCGCCGAGGGCGTGGGCTCGAAATGGAGGACAGAGGATGGTGTTGAGGGTGAGTATGGCGGCGGCAGGAATGATGATGACCGGAGTCATCTAAGGCCTCGTTTGGCATTTTTCTATATTGGTGTTTTCCCGATCTGAGGTTTTTTGATCCACAAGATTGATTGCATATGGGTTTCATTTATTTTTATGGTTTTCTTTCTCGTCCTTTCTGGGGTTTTTGCGGAGTATGTAGATGGATCTACGGTGGTAAGGGTTTTGGGTTTGAAAAAATTGGGAGAGCATTTTTGTTGCTTGGAACATGTGAATGTGAAGTTCTTGCAATTGATAGGAGTTCGTTGAGTTTGCGTGTTATGGGTATTATGTAAACAAAAATTTTATGCCTCTGTTGTTTCTCACAACTTTCTTAGAATTGCTATTCGGTGTAAGGGAATGGGAACTGAATAATGGGTTTTTTTTTTTTTATGTTTTTTTTTTATCTTGTTGTAATGTTTTGGGGTGAAATACCAGTAATGCCCTCCATTTTGACGGACAAGAGTAACGGCATTGGGAGTGGGGACTAAATTTGACGCACATTTTAAACATTGGGGACTAAATTGGACAAATTTTTATATTGGGGACGAAATTGACCACTCACTTATACTTTGGGGACCGAAAAGGTAAATAAACCTACATATATCATTAGTTTTATTAAGAATTTTACCCTAAATGTTTAAAATGTTACATATTTACCACCAATGAACGTATAATATATTCTTTCAAAAAAAAAAAAAAAAAAACTTCTAGTATATCATTGACCCCGAAATGTGCTACACAAGTCCTAATTCTTGTCCCGGTATCTCAAACGTGTCTTAGAGATTAGAGATTGTGAAAAACTAATGCGATTGCCCCGTTTTGGCTTGAATTTTTTCTATCTGTTTTAAAGATATAATTAAATCATGATCTTAAATCACCTACTACTTATATTTCCATCTATGATATTGTTATGTTTCCATCCTATTATTGATTGAAAAATTCATTTACCCTTATTAATGCACAACAATAATAAACCTTCTGTTTAATGCTATGGCTAGTTAATTAATTATTATTGCTATTTTTAACAACAATTATTATTGCTATTAGACCTCTTAAAAATAGGCCCCCTCACACCTTTACACTTCTCATCTCTCTCTCTCTCTCTCTCTCTCTCTCTCTCTCTCTCTCTCTCTCCATCGTTTATCCACCAGAATAAATGGTAATTCAATTTTGCAAAAAAAAAAAAGGGCATATTGAAACCAACCAATATGATTAATTGGACCCCAAAATGATAAATGACAGCTCGACACAATAAACAAGATAAATTTTGAAAAATGATAAATTGTAGAAAATATGATAAATTTTGAAACTAGTTTTGCATGAAGTGTACCCATTGTGATAAATTTCAAGAAAAATAACTTTAGAAAACATGATAATTTCAAAATTGGTCTTGCATGAGTGTATCAGATGTTTTAACTTCAAAAAAATGATAAGTTACAAAATACGATAAATTTTGAAATTGGCTTTGTATTAATGTACCCATTGGTAAATTTTTTTTAAGGCAAATTTCAGTAACATCTCCTGAGATTTCTGAAATAATACTGACCTTCCTCGCTTTACCTGACACCACCAAAACACCCTGTTAAGTTTCAATGGATGGCATTAACATTTGCGAGAAAAGTACCAAAATACCCTTATTAATACACTTTAATGTCACTAAATTAATACATTTAATGTGTCAGGCCCTTGATTTTTAACATAGTAAATAAACCAACTCCAATAAGAAAACCTGACAACTGCATTTACATCGGATACCAATTTCAGATGTCAAATTTGAGTAAATGTATTAAGGTTGTACATCTTTCCGAAGTCAAAAGAAATGAATGATTAAAGTTACAAATCTATCTTTCTAAAAATAAAGTTTTACAAGATGATCAAATAACTCTTCATGCTATGCTCTCAATATGTCACGCACTTCAAGCATTTCAACTCATGCTCCTTAGCTAGTATCTGAACATGGAAGGGGTGAACATTCATTTTGCCTAGTAGAGATTTATGCTAAATACATCCACAAACATGTAGAAACCAAGGATGAAACCCCTACCTCAATTGGATTGAGCTTGAACAAAACCTTGAACCAAAATCCTAACTAGCGCGATCCTACATTGAACAGCTTCACAATATCTAAACGCCTTCGCATTTGAACAAGATCGTGCTATCATGCGCATCTAAACGCCTTTGCATCTGAACGCCTTCGCATCTGAACAGGTTCGCGCTGTCATGTGCAGCTGAACGCCTTCGCATCTAAACAGGCCCACGCCATCATGCATATCTGAACGTTTTCGCATCTAAACAGGCTCGCGCTATCATGCATCTGAATGCCTTTGCATCTGAACATGGTCGCGCGCGCATGCGCATCCGAACGCCTTTGCATCTGAACGGTCTCACGTTATCATATGTGTCTGAACACACTATCAGCAAACCTCGTGCTCGAATCACTACCAAACAGACTCACACTATCGTCCGCATTGAACAGCTTCACAACATCCAGTCACTCAATAGCTTCGCAGAAGCATTATTTAGCAGTCTCACACTCGGTTTGAAATCGGTATCTCAACAGGTTTGAAACCCTACTCAGGTACGCAACCGCCCAATGGCTAGGTATGGTCTAAGGAAAATCTCTCTCACAACTCAGTGATTTCAAGTGCCCCCAAACTACTAGTGGTTTGATTTCCTCAAAGGAATACGTAGGAAGCCCGAGGGCCCGACCACACTATCAAAGTGTTTTTCAAAACCCTTGAGATATTTGCCTCGCCAACATAGAGTTCCTTTACTGCTTTGACTTCACTTGAACACACTATGCATCTTGTTCAAGATTAGTCAAAGAGGGGCATCTGTAGACACCCTAAATTGGCTCAAGCAGATATTTTAAGTATTGCTGCAAGTTGGCTCTCGATGATGAAAATGACACCCGAATGCTTTGGGTGGGCTCACGTGAATTGAGAACTTTTGTGAAGATTTGTAGCCAAACCATAACCATTCAAAACCCAGCCAAAGTATCGGTCGGTATATTGAAACATTGGCTGGTAAATCCTTTTGTCAGCCGCCAGAAACTAGTGTCCTATCTTAAACCGAAAGCATCTAGCTAGATGCATTAATTGGCGGGTACATCTATCAACCAACCGACAAATCAAGTTCTTCTAAAAGCTTTTCAAGCAGAGCTCAATCAGGACTCAAAATTCCTCTTCATCGATTGGATTGCTCTGATTAATGTTGCAAATAAGTTTGAAACTCTTTCATATAGAGATTAGCATGTATCAAACCTCTCCCAGTTCGTGTTTTGATCATATCGGGACACCCCTCTTACAAGCCCTATAAATAAGCACCTTTGGCTCCGAAATTACACACACAATTGATTAAGCTACTTAATCAACTGAAACAATTCAACAAAATCATGACAAGAAATTAATACCAGTGGAGGGCCGTGCACCACCACGACATACAACGTGGGTTCTCCTGTGGCGCGGTCAATGGTCGGGACATGAAGCCTGCATTGCTCTTTCTCTGTAGCACGCGACTATAACCGCTTGGCTTTTACTGTCGAACTAAAAGCAAATGCCTAAAACCATATACACGCACATAAAATTATACTGAGTGATTACACAGAGCGAAACATATGTCCGCATAATTCTCTGTATAGAGAGAGGAAGGGAGAGCAGGAGAGAGATTGAAACCTTGGGATTGTTTTGCTTTTTGTCGCCGTCGATGTGCTTGTTCTTGGTCTTCTTCTTCTTCTTGTCCGCTTTTGCACCGGACTGGTGAGTCGATTTTTTTTTTTTTAAATTTGTAGAAGTAGATAAACTTGTTTAATTGTAGTTGTGAAACTACGATTAAGATCACAACATGTTTTTAAAAGCAAAAATCGTAGAATCGAATATTAATTTTTTTCTAAACGCACTAAAGCCAAGCCGAGTTGATCTTCTATGCGATTTCTTATGGGCACACACATCCCATAGTTATCATTTATATAAAACATCGACACGTTTGATGAGAAGGAAATTTTACAAAGGCTTGAGTTATCTCAATCGACGGATGGTCCAAACCAACATATGTGAAATTAGAGAACTTGTTCAGTGCTCCTAATGAAATGCATGTCAAGGGGATCAAGGTAGTGGATTGTGAATTCACCACGCGCGGGTTCAAGCCCCGTCGTTCGCCCATCAATAAATGAACCATTGTTCCGGAGACACAAGATGAACCTAGAAAACATTTTTTTTGCAAGTCATCTTGAGGGTTTCTTCAGACCACACATTAGTGTGGTAATCGCCATGAAGTACGTAAATTTATGCATATGTGTCTTGAGAAAACAACTTGAACCATTGCTCTTGAAGCACTCAATAATCTCTGGTGAAAATGAAATAAGCTATAGATTTCAAAACTGTAATTAATGTTGTGGAGACACTACACACTCGAATATTTTTTAGAACCAAACACATCAGAACTGGAGAAGCCAAATTAGTACTGCTTTTTAAGTATACCCTTGAAGTCCAACATGGGGATGCTTTCGGTAATAAACTAGGTCAAAAGGAAGATATGAGATCTAATGTATCATGTATGGTTCAGTCCTCAAGTAATATTCCATTTGACAAGTATATTCTTCATCATTGAATTAGGAGACAAAAAGTCTACCAACACAACTTTAAAAGCCGTTAGATCTATGTAGACTCATGTGTATCCAACGGTTCTAGACATAATTAATTTCTAAAAATTGTGTTTGTAGTATTGCCCCACAGGAGATTTTTCTTTTTTTTATGTGGAGGAAGAGCCTTACAGCCAGGCTCTTTGGACTCGACTGAGCAAACCAAACCTCTGGGGAACTAGCGTAGCAACACACCGCCATGGTCTCTCACTTAAAATCAGGGTAATGACCCAGCCAAAAATCAAACCCTTGAACCTTAAGGAATTCTCAAAGCCTAATATCCGCCCGAACCATTGCGGCAACTTGGGTGTGTAAAACTTCATGTGTTTGCAGAACAACATAAAGAGTGCAGAAAAGTAGAAATTATGAAGAGTTCTTATGTCTATTCATGACATTAAATTTTTTTTGATTGAATGCAACATGGGCTGTCCAGTGGATAGCATACATAATTATTTCACACGACAAATAAATCGAATATGATCAATGGAAAAGAGACTATAAGTCACTGTTGAATCCCAAATATACGATCAAATATAGAGATAGAACAGTCGGACAAAAAAAAAGCATCCAGTTGAATATGATCGAATGTTGCAGTAGAAAAAAATAATGTTGATATGCGCAGAAAACAGATTATGATAGAAGGAAAATAATTTACTTACACTGTAACTCTGAAAGACAAAAAATTCTCCTGTTTAATTTACCCGTTTAAAACCCGGAAGTTACATTTCCAGTTCATCGGCCTTTCGCTTTGACAAATCCAAGGATACAAACAGTCAAACACAGCCAGTGTCTATTTAGAGAGTGAATTAAGGAAAGAAATAAATAAATCTACAGCATATATTTCATCCGGATATCATGGCTAACCAAGGTGTTGATCACACTAGCTGCAATCCAACACAAACAGAGCACAACCGTGCGTTTCTACTGCCATTGATATCGATTCTTTCGCCTCTCCCATATCTTTCCCGCTCCATACCTCTTTGCAAGAACACGATGTATTACTCAGATTTTCTCTCGGAAGAACTTTAGCCAGGTCTGATATCTTTGCAGATATTTCAGTCTTCTCGGGATTTAAGTTGAAGAATGCAACATATGTTTCACCTGAAAGGGGGAAAACAGTTATAGTAGAGCAGAACAGTGACAAGATCAGTTTAACACAACCCGAGACATGACAAAACTATGGTTCATAGGGTATATGGCTGATGCCAAGGGTAATATAGAGAGGCAAACATCAGCTATGGCCTTGTTAGGAAGTTAGGCATATTTAGTTGTCCGGAATAAAGCTGGAATGGAATGGTTACTCTCTTGAAATGGTCATTCGCCAATTTAGGTGAAAGATCATTCCATTGGGAGGTCAAAAATTGACATTGCATTCCTTCCCAGAATCATTCCTCTGAACGAAACACAACCTTAACGTTACATGGCCAAAGGCCCACAAGAAAGATTTTGCTCGGTACAAGGAACTTGATTAGTGTCTGTACAAGTAGTATATGCAACATTTCTGAATATCCCATAAATTTCTACCGACTTTCCACCACTTTCTATCTCATGTAAGTCAAGGGAAGGCAACTTGAATGGACATGTACTTTCAAAGGATAAGATGTCTAAAGGTTTTACATACCCAAGGAAATATGTTTTCATGTTTACTCAATTGTATTTTCATTCTTGGCATTCAATTTATTAAATAACCCTTTCATTCTTCGCTTTCACTTTAACTAAATTAGATTTTCAATCTTGTTTTTTACTTGATTCAAACACTCCTGAAGTTGAGCACATATAGCCATTTCAGTGGTTGGGGCTTCCGACAAGTCAATTTTCCCATAAGTTCTGTTGAAACAATTCTTCTTATTCCTTCAACTCATAATAATCAGAAGTCTAGCGGAAATCAAACCTTTTCTTCCAGTAGCAATCCAAGACCGAATTCCTTCGAAACCAGGATTAACTGTACAAATGATCAATTAGAATCTGACAAAAATAACTAAAATGTTTGTTAAACAGGTGTAGTCCGCTATATATAAATCACCTTTGTCTTCAACCATTGAAGCGCATAAACCTGAATAGCTGTTCTTGAGGGTTCCATCATTGCATAGCTCCCACATCTGGTAGACGAGAAAATGAAGGCATTTCAATTATTAATCTTTATTGGAATTACTATTATTAATCTTTATTCAATGAGTATAATATAAGCTAAACTTGAAAGGGAAAAAAAGATGAAGAAAGAATAAGATCAATAGAGAGAAAAAAAGAGTACATATTCCAATAGACGAACTGAACTGAACTGGTTATAGTAGGATAAATTCAAAGAAATTTTTTTACGTGTACTTTTTTAGGAAAGAAAAGATAAGATCGGGTCAACCTTACAAACCCACTATTCAAAAAAACATGGGAAAAACACGTAAAAATGCACACGTCCGATTGCCGGACTATATTTAGGAAGGAAAAGATAAGATCGGGTTGCGAATGGGAATAGAAGGGATAAGTGGGGTCCATGGGATAATAGATAGGATTATATCAATACTAGGATTAAAAGTTTTGTGTTTGATTAGAGTGGATCAAGATGATGGGGATTATTTTCGACCGTTAGATGTGGAGGGAAATAATCCTGAGGAGGGGGACTAGCTAATACCACTTCTCCCCCTGCTATTAGTTTATCCCCCAAATGGACAAATAGTCCTCTCTTGTCCAATCCAGTATTAATCCCGTGTGCAAACAAAATACAGACTATCCAATCCAGTATTAATCCCGTGTGCAAACAAAATACAGACTATCCAATCCAGTATTAATCCCGTGTGCAAACAAAATACAGACTATGGGAAAAGGGGGAACATGTGGGCCCACCTTAATCCCCACTCTCTTATCCCACTATCAAACATGAGGTCATTAAACATGGGGTACAGCATCAGAATCAGAAGTTCCACACTAAATATACCTGGTTAGTGTCCCATTTGCAAGGGGAAAATGAACCTCTCTTGAACTCATTGGAAGTAAGCTTCCTTGTCGGAGAACCATCCAAGCAAACCTCCATTGCATCTGTCGCTAGTAAATGAATGCTCCCTTGATATTGCCGTTTATACATCATATCTTCATCTCTACATCAATATCCCTTAGGCCTCAGTCAGTCAACAACTATAAAATCAGAAAAACACATGTAACAAAGATATAGGGAAGAAAAATCAGGTAAAGGTGGAGTTTACGATGCCAAAAGTGATTTCCTCTTGTATAGGCAAAATGGTGCTTCGTATCTGTTTCTTGTGCTTCCTTTCCAGCAGACTTGTTCAATGTCATTATCAGAAGTTTTGATGAACCAACTTTTTGCCTTGGGATCCCTACAGTTAGTGAGACCAAAAGTATGTGTTTTGGGGGTAACAGAATCTTCCAAACTTCTTGATTGCCAGGTCAGCCCCTGGTTTCTGAATCGAGGGCCATTTGTAGTTGTAATATATGAGAACTGTGCAAAACAGAATATTTATGTTATGACTGTCAAATACTAGGATAAGGAGTTATGGATAGAAAATCTCACTTGCCTCCCTATTGTTTGAGCTGTAGGAGTTTATTTCTAGTAGGGTAGGGTTTGTGATGACATTGAATGTGGAGTCATCTAGCTTTCTCATATCGCCTCCATACATGAGAGGAGACTTGGCCATGGACCACAGAGTCATCTGTTAAAAACAAAATCCATTGCTTCAAAATGGAAATAGTTACTTGAAACATGAGAACTATGGAAAAGACCCTCAGTTTAATTACCTACATTAACATACCTGAGTTTTTTGCTCGTCTAGACTAAGCTTACTTGTTCTGTGTGGACCTTCATTTGAACCTATCGATAAGTTATATACAATTAATTAAGGCTATTTGTTTTTGCCAAGTTTCCAAACGAACTTCTAAATTTAGAGGATAGAACATAATAGTTTTATGCTTCAGCAAAGGCTACAATGTCAAATCATATATTTTTAGTAAAGGTGCTCAATGTGATTGATCTCGGCAATATATTTGTTCTTGAAATTAAGGAACGGATATTAAGCATGTGCCTTTCATAGAGTGGACTGACAAAAAAGAATTAATGTAACCAATTCCAATTAAGTGCAAGTTAAGGCTTAGTTTGGTTGGAAAATTAAGCATGTCACTGTGCTTTACAATATTGTGTCCTAATTATCAGTTGAGGAGTACACCATCATCTAAGCTGTGTTTGGATCGTCAGTTGGACAGTGTTATGTCCACATCCAATCTTATCAGTCCTTTCATAGAGAAAATGGTTGAGCATTTGCAGGAATAATAGTTACTTACCCCATAAACACAAGCTAAAATATTCAAAACCCTTTATTAAACCACTGAGTCACTGACCCTCCAAATTGTGATATTGGGGCATCTTCCTAGCGTTTAGAATCCAGTGAACCATTTTTTGCATCACGGCAGGGAGGTCCAGTCAACAATTCCACCATAAGAAGCACAGATATGAATATGGATACGCGGATACCTTATTTTGCTAAAATGCAGGAAGTGGATACCTTGAAGACTCGTTCAATTATATATAATCTTTAAGTACTTTTATGTACACAGTCATCACCATAAGTTACCATCCCAAACTGAATAATGGACAGAATACAAAAATTATGAAGAATCAAAATTGACATTGGACACAAGAAATTCTTGACAAATAGGTTTTGTGGAACTTTGTACGTCATACTTATATGTCAAACACGTTGCCAAAAGAGCATCAGAATTGTAATTTTTATTCTTTAATTATGGACATGTAGAAAAGCATATTGGAAACGTGTCTGACGAATACCAGTGTCCGACATGTGTTGGACACGAACATTCCACCTTCTTTTAAGTGATTGTGCTTCTTAGAAGTTAGATCCCACCTACCCTCTTTAAGAAACCTGGCCAACATTCACTTGTTTAGAGTGGAGTAAGTTGATTTATCCATAGAAGAAAAAATACAATAAAGGGCCTTTTTTGGAAGGCCAAGATGAATCTCCCATCCACCAACTCCCTTAGCCAAGCATATACTTGCTTTCTTTCCTTTGGTTTTTCCAAGGGTTTTTTTCCCCTTCTTCCAAATATAGCAGCGAATATCGCCCAAAACAAGGTCTGCCCAGAGTTATTACCTGGATCAGTAAGGAATCCTAGTGGTAGCATATCTAAGTCAGGCCATGACTTTCCCTGCAATCCCTGAGCCCCTATCATATTAGCAGTAGAGAAGTCCCTGATACAAAAGTGGCAGACATCCTATAAGGTCAAAAGGAGGAGAATAATAGCCAAATAAACAAGGGAAAACAATAGATAAAAAAAAGAAGAAGAAGAAGAAGAAGAAGAAGAAGTAAAGCAAGGAATCTAAAACAGAAAAGTCTTAAGCTAAACAATATACAGATAATGAGAAGAAGCAACAAATGAATAGGAGAAATGGACTAATAGAAAACTCGAAACCAGTAAAATCGGGTGAAGTGTAATATATGCACCTGGTAACATTAAAATGGGCAGAGACATCTTTCCAAGAATCCCAATCATCACCTGTTATCCGATACATGTTAGCTAGGCCTTTTACATCCTCTGCCATTTCCGGTGTCACACTAGTTCCTGGAGATAGGGAATAGATGATGGAGCGGTCAAGTCCCTTCAAAACCTGCAAAGAAGGCACTTGAAAAATTCACTTTTCAGACAGGTGAAACAGAACATACCGGAAAATAACAAAAAATTACTCTAGAAAAAGGTTTTGTTCGTACCTCTGATACAATGCTTATCTCATCTAGATCCAAGTCATCACCAAATACACAGTCGTGCTTAACTGAGGAGAAAGCCGATGAAACAACCGAGTTAGGGGGAATATCAGACTTCCAATATTGCTGTACTATAGTAGAGTTGAATTGTGTTAAAATAAGATGGAGACATGGAAGACAGTAATAAAAGGTCGCACTGCTCAGAGCCTACCATTTGAGGACAGTAAAGAAAATTAGCTCCATCACTGTCAATACAATATGGAAAACTAGATCTACAGTTCCCATAAAATCCTAATCGATAGAAAGCCAAATCCCAGTAATTTCAAATGGAATGCAAAATAAAAATAGTCAATTTCATGTAGAAGTTGGGTCCATTCTTAGCCCATTTGCACCTAATCTACCTCTGACTAAAAGAAGACTGGTGGCCAATGTACAAATTAAAACAAACTTGTTTCTTCCAAGTGAATAATTACCAAAATCAACACCCCAATCGGCATATTGTTGATAAAGTGACTTCAAAAAGGCTCTTCCAGCTCCGAGTTTAGTATTTACACTCATGAAACCATGTGACATCCATGCACAAGCCCTCTCCTTTAATCCTACATCGTTTGCATGCCACTGCCGCCCAGATTCCTCATAAGCACAGCCCTAAAGGAAAATTAGGAACAAAGCCATAAGCAATAATTTGTTAGAAAATTAGTCTACCTTTTCTGTAACAACGATGTTAAAATGATTGAAACTGAAGTAGCTAAAATCAGTAAATTAACAGAACATGAAAAATGATCAAGGGAAATTCGACACATTCCATTTTGCAGTCAGTCACAAGTTCATCATCCAGGCCAAGGCTAGTGGTGAGCACTATGTCCTTACGACATATGTGTCTCTGCTATAGTGCTTTTGGAATCTTTGGACATCTTTTTTCCAAGATACGATGATCAGAATCTTGGAGAAGTAGGTACCACAATTGGTGGGCCTAGCGAACAATCTTATTTTCGTATTCTCATATGTAAATACTATACCTCATATGATGTACTAAAAAACCTCAGTCCAAAACTCAATGCGACAAATGAAACAAGGACAAAGTATATACAGAGGTATTCATGACTATTCCCAACAGTCACAAAATGAAGTGACACAATTGTTCTTACGAACATGTGCAAAAACGACAAGACAGACCTCTATATTTACTAACTGTACTCAACTCTATACTTCCACTCACACTTAATTGTTTATCAAACCATTTTTCCCAACATAGTCAAACTCAAATGCATGACTCTCTGTAATTGATGATATCCATTGTTAGTATCAGGAGTCAAAACACAATGATTGCCCAACCAAAGCACAGAAACCAGGTCTTGCAAAGAATTTTCTGCAGTTTTGTACCAAGGATTGAACAATAGCATATCCCTTAACCTTACAAGAAAGCAAAAGAGTTGATTCATGGTAGGGCTGAGGGCAATACCTTAGCAGTGTCTAAGATGGGGGTGTTTGCATTGACAGCCTGGGTACTTATACCTCTCATAACGTGAATCCCGAACTTCAAACCCATGCTATGAACTTTGTTGGCTAATATGGAGAACCCTTTCCCACCTTTGGACGAAGGCCATCTGTCCGGGTCAGGAATCATCCTTCCCCACTCATCAATTACATCGAATCCCAGAGAATCAGAGTAAGCACCTGGTACTTTCCTCCTATACCAGAGGTAATCCACCACAACATACTGCATTGGACCACAATGGAAGAAACAATAAAAGGAAAAAGAGCAGTTAGGTCTATCTACTCTCTTACAACAGTAAGGGAAACTTCAAAAAACAAGATTTAATATCCCAAAGCAGTTTTTGGTTTGCTCGATTGATTTAGATGAGGAATGCAATTATTCATTCCTCGGCCTCCCAATGCAATGGTCATGACGAATCCACATGTAATGTACATTCTATCTATGCTTAGGGAACCAAATGTGAGAAAGACATTTCGATTTGAGCTTCATTCTAGTGAACCAAACGCAAAATAAAATATGGGGAGTTAAAGAATGTTTAAAGACCTCATATCCGTGAGCCTTCAATCGCTGTGCCACAAGTTCCGCATTGTTCAGGAACTCTTCCTCAGAGATGATCCAGCTAAAGGAATCATAAGAGTTCCAACCCCTTGGTGGCAAGCTAGCACGTTTTTGGTTCCCCTCACAAAACACTCTGAAATGGGCGATCACGTTTTCAATAATTAACTCTACAAAACAAAATTTTCAGCAACATAACCTTACAACCTTACAAAAAAGGGGAAGATGCAGAAACAGACGGCAGCACATGACAAAGAAAAAGCCAATATACAAAGGAATACTATTATTCATGCCCAATTCAAGTCGGAAGCAATTCTATAAAATCAGGTAGCATTGCCATCATTGATTCCTTATTTAAAAATACAAAAAAAAAAAAAAGAGGCTATAAATAAAATTACATACGATAGATATACTTCATTTTATGAACTGGGTTTCATTGGAAATCATCGAAAATGTAAAACCAAAGAATTAATTTATCAGATGATGCTGAAGAAGGTGAGAGATTGAAAAACGAAGAACATAAGAGTATAATTCAAGAGCACCTTTGGAGGAGAAGCAGAGCGAAGAAGGAACAGAAAGAGCAGAAGACGGAGGCTTTCATTCTCTCTTGCAAAAATGATCCACTGATTGGCTTTGGCTGTTGGTCAAGAGTCACTGCCACAAGCAATGAAACTGGTTTTTGTTCTGATCATCCCAGCGGAAAAAAAAAAAAAAAGGCGAAGGAGAAGGAGAAGGAGAAGGAGAAGGAAATGGACAAAATTGAAGTATATCTTCTTCTTTTTAAAATTTTACTCTGTAATAAGTGTGGATATCGAGATAACGATGGATGATGAAGGGAAGAATTTAACGGAGTTAAACTGTGTGATGTCTGATTTCTCCCGCAATCTCACCCAAATCGATGGATATCCAAACCGATCCACAGTGACGAAGTTAAATTTTGATTGTGATTTTTAATTTGGAAACGAAAATGCTACTCACACAGCAATGCTACACAGCAACTACACAGCAAGGAGCAAAACGACACCGTTTTTCTCATTAAAAAAAAAACCCCAAAAATCCCCCAAAATCTGAAAACCCTGTTCCCCTTTCAAGATGAAAAGAAGACGACGACGAAGAAGACCGAAGGAGAAGACGATCCAAGAAGTGGATAGAAGAAGAAGATCAAACCAGAGGAGTCGATCCCGACGCGACCCTGACGCCATACCTTGAGGTCTCTCTCTCTCTCTCTCTCTCTCTCTCTCTCTCTGTGTGGCATTAGGGTTCCTGAAAAAATTAGGGTCCTTAATTTTTGGTTCTGTAAAAGCCCTAATGTTTTGTTCTGTAAAGCCCTAATTTTGGTTCATCACCATTAGCTTCTCTTCTTGTTCCACGCCCGTCTACGTCGGCTATGTACAGTAGCTTCTCTTCTTGTTCCACGCCCATCTTCATCGGCTATGTATAGTTGAAATAACAAGTTCAACAAAATAACGGACAATACACCAGGTGATACATCTTGCTTAAACTTAGAATTGGGTTTCTGCATGATTGCTTTGGATGGCACATCTCTCATCTTTACTTGGGATTTATGCTTGAAAATAATTGACTTAGAAACCCTCTACTTTGAATAATCCAAGTCCACAGATGTCGAAGGCGAAAGGCGAAAATGTATTACATGCATGAATTATACATTGACATCACCAATAGCAGCTTCAAGTGTTGGCTTCACAGCTCGTCCAATAGCCGAATTGAAGGTAAACAAAGCTCCAACATTGACAACACTTGGCCTTGCAGATGAAACACTAGCAGTACCATTCTCAAGGGTTTATGGTTTTCCAAAACGGCTGTTGCTTATGAGGGATTGGATTTGAGCCCTGTTGACACATTTCAACATGGGGTGTCTAAAGCTACAACTTCGAATAAGGCAAATTGAAGGCATTACAGAAGCAAGTTTTTTCATGGTAGCATCCGTGGCATACCGTCAATCCTGCTATTTATCTCTAGCATTTTTTTCATGTAGTTCGATTTGATGAATGTAATGCACTCTGAATTGTAGAGTGCAAGCTTGAATTGTAAACAAAGAGAAGGCTTATTGCCAGTTTGGAAAATCAATTGTGATTTGTACTTGTTCCAACTCTGTGTAATTTTTGTGGCAATGGAAAACATATCATTTGTTGTACCTATGTTGGTTATGAGATGCCGAATTTGTCATGTTTCTTTTTGGAGAGTGTCCCATTTTGCATAGAGATGTTGCCTGTCTTGTTGATTGATACTGCAATTGCATAGAGATGTTGTCACGGACATCCTGTAAACTTAAGAATACTTTGTGCGAGTCTTGTTAGACTTGTTTTGTAAAAAAGTAGCACGTGAATCCTGTTGAGAGTTTTGCAGCTTGCATTGAACTATATCTGTTGGATTGAAAAGGGGTTGTTGAACTAGCTGAGGGTTTGTCTACAAAATGCACATCCAAACAGAAAAGAGACTAAATGGGCAGGTTCATATAATTAAGAAAACTATCAATTCATCTACGAAAATTTTGACAGAGTTTCCTTGCTTTATGGCCTAACCCGACACCTCGCGTCGTCTCAAACAAACAGCATCGACAAACAACATAAAAAACATGAGACTTTTATAATCATAAGAAGCAAGTTACATATGTTGACAAATTTTATTCACATCCTTTACAAGAAGGTTTTCAATCCATTGATACTCCTCTCTTCTATCTATAACAAATCTAATACATAACAAGAGCCAAGGAGATTGATGGCAATGACTGATGGGTTGGTGTTTCCATAGGCGAGTTTGCTTGTGAAAGTGGCTTCTGTCCCTGCTTTTCCAAGCTTTGCTTCGCTCGATTGACGTAGTCGCCAAGAAAAAGGTAATTTGCATCCATAGGAAAACCACCATATTCAAAAGTCGTAGTAGGTCTTGGTATTGGCCATGTATATCACCTGCATACCATTTGCAATTATAAGAGTACTAGTTTTGTCAAATTAAGAGTTAACAAATTAAATTATCAAAACACCACTGCAATTTAGGGAATCACCCAGAATTTTCAAATTAGGGTTTTTTTGTAACCCCAACAACTCAATCTAGGTTTTCTGAAATTGAATCCAAATTTTTGTGCAAAACTAATTGAAACGAGGAGAAAGAGAGAGGGAGGGAGGGAGAGAAACCTTCATTGTGTATGGTTCGAAGCTCGTCCGCGTGATTCGAAGCTCGTCGGAGTTGAAGGAGGCCTCCTCCTCGCCGGAACTGAAGCTTCTTCTTCGTCGGTGTGGTATGCGATGGTGGTGGTGGTGGTGGTGGTGGTCGTCGCCCGTGGTGGCGATCTTCGTCATCTTCTTCTCACCTCCCTCTTTCTTCTGTATTCAAACGAAAGGGAAACGGAGTTTTCAGATTTTGGGGAAATTCTGGGTTTTTTTTTTTTCCCTTAAACTAAACGACGTCGTTTTGGTCTTTGTTGTGCAGTTGCTGTGCGTGTAGCAGCGTTCATTTGGAAAACCGTCTGGTTACGGTTCTGTTTAATTTTATACAATACCAGAAATGTATCCGATCTCGAACTGTATTATTATATTTAGAAAATGTCCTGCTATATATGTATACTACTTCCTCCGTCCCGAATCTCTTGTACATTTAAATACATGTATGTCATTTTTCAATTGTCTATATCTTTCAATCTACAATATTTTTAACAATTGTTAAAATCTTTGTTTAATAAAATTCATTGAGAACTATCAAATAAGATCCATATTTTACTATATATAACATTATACACTTGAAAATATAAAACAATTATTTGAGATGTCGTAAATAGTGGAAGTAGACAAGAAATTTGGGACAGTGGGAGTACTACCATTCACAGGGAATCGGGTTGGTTACGAATCAGGTTCGGTGATTTGAGCCAGTTAAC
Source organism: Vaccinium vitis-idaea (assembly GCA_963854785.1). Classification (NCBI taxonomy): domain Eukaryota; kingdom Viridiplantae; phylum Streptophyta; class Magnoliopsida; order Ericales; family Ericaceae; genus Vaccinium; species Vaccinium vitis-idaea. The sequence continues at coordinate 15,680,572 of OY978221.1, forward strand.
CACTTGGATTCTGGTGAACCGAACCGAGCCGTCCCTAATGGATTTTGTTATGGGCTAGATAAAATTTGTAAAAAGAAGCCGGTCGGATTTCATTTTAGATTCGAACCGACTCATCCATCTCCACTCTGTGATGGCATTGGGTTTCAGAGGTGAAAACGTGGCGACAAACGTCGGTTGGGTAGAGGAGTCAGAAGCTCGATGGGATGAGTAATTACTTCTTGTCACGCTACTACGTAGTGCTAACATTTTTATCACCATACATTGTAAGCCTAGTACAATATATAACGGATAAAGGTATTGGGGCGGTGCCCCAAAACCATTGAATAATTGGTCCAATGAATTAGTGCTATTCTCCACCCTTTGGTGACTACGCGTGTTTTGGTGTTTTGGTTACTGACGATTTTGTTTTTGATATTCAACTCTCTAATCTTATGAGAAATCATTCATGTTAAAAAATAAGTTGATCAGATACCAACTAATATCGATTCTAATCACATTATCATCTATTAATATTCGATTAAACTAACAATTCAACAGAGATCGACACCGGCCAATAGTCATCTAGGAGAGTAGTTATTGTAAACCCCATGGATTTACATAGTCGGCATCCTGTGAGACTCGAAGTTTGCTCCCCTCTTAAGGTCATGTGTTTGAAGTTTTCGAGGTGCTATCAACTATTGCGTTGCCGGTCTTTGTCCTAATTTAGGTGAGGCCTTACTAGCGAACGGTAGAATTAATCCCACTAAATTTAGTCAATGCGGCATAAGTAAATTGATTGTAACACCATGAGCTAAAAAAATGAGTAGTTATTCTTGTATGTCAGTGACTCAGTGCAGTTAAATGTGCATGCTAAATGGTGAAAGCATAGCATTAAATGTGTAACATTACATGTGCATGCTGTAAGGTCAAAGCATAGCATTAAATGTGTTGCATTACATGTGCATGCTAAAAGGTCGGAAAATGTTAAGTAACCCGAAAAGGCGTCTAAAAATTAGACTGAAAGTGAAATCAAGATAATTATTCACGTGCATTTGAATCACTGATTTCACTTTCGGAATAATTTTCAGGATAAATAGCATTGCTGTAAAAAATCAAAGCATAGCATTAAATGTGTTACACCTACCTGTAAATGAACTATACATTATTAGAAGAGCACCCTCCATTTTTGCAGAATTATAGTTTTGTTTTATGTTCAACAGACAAAAATTACATTCAAAAAATTGAAAAAATTGGACACTACTGCTCAAATACTATCAAAAAAAAAAAATTGAAATTATTGAACAAATAACCTCATACAGGAAAAAATATTAACAACGAAAAACTTCTACATATATAGTACAATATTTTGCAAAACATTTTTCAAGATAACATTTTTTTAAATAGAAATCTTTTTTAAGGTATTCCCCATCATAACAATATTACATTGACCATTAAAAGGCATAATATGTTATGCTTTGGTCACAACATAGGAGGGGACACGATACCATAAATTTTCTCTTCAAAATAAAATTACAACCCTTTCAAATTCATAGTAACTAGTTATCTACTTAGTATTGGAGTTGCACTTCTTAATCCTCCGCCAAGAACTGGCCTTGCCCCTATCATCATCCACAATAGCAGAGCAAATGACATTACTGGTCTTTGCTTGCCTCCTGAAAATCCTATCATTTTTTTTCATCCATAAATGGTACACAGACCTAGCTAGAACTGATTTGAATAACACCTCGTGAAAATCCTAGCATTTTTCTCCATCCATAAATGTTACACAGACCTAGCCAAAACTAATTTGCATAACAGTGCACCCATACTACCTCCCTTTATGTTTTGCATTGCCCATTATGTTAGCTATTCCATTCACGTTGTGCCCACAAGTTATCCAAATTTAGAACTCCTACCTTTATTTGCTTGTAAAATAAAATAGGCATTTGATGCAAAGATTATAAAATCGGTTTTTATTTTTTAAGATTCATAAAACCAAATTACAGCAATTCAGATTTAAGATTTCAGAAATATAGACAAGATATCGCAAAACGAGTGAACTCCTAATTTTTTTAACCAACGCTTCTAGGTCTATTAAAAATCCACTGTAATACCCAAAATATTTTATCTTTTAGTGATCGCTGAGAAATCAAATGAGTCAGATATCAACTAATAGATGATCAAAACATTTTTATTTTAACTACATTCTGGTCAACTATTGACGCTCCATTGACAAATTGAGAGAGAGCCCGTTACTCATCACTCGTCAGCCCCGGCCTAGCCCCCACGTTTGGAGTGCAACTTATCGCTACGTTTGGGGTGCCACATTTGGTCAACTGAGGCCATCCGCGGTAGGAGTAATGGACCATTTTGCATTTTCTGCTTCTTCCTCCCGTATACATGTATTTGTGTGGGAATTGAGTGTAGGCAAACGCAAGAGAGAGATTGCACTGTGTAATCTCCATCCTTTTCATTGTTGATAGTGAAATAGTGTTATTTTCTCTGCATAGAACATTTGGTGCCAATTTTGTGCGCGTGTGATTCTCAATCCCCAGCAGCAAAATCATATTGAACAAAATCTTATAAAGGTGTTTTTTTTTGTATAATAATCTTGTTGATGAAGTCTACAACATAAACGGTCTCAATCGTTAAAGTTCGCCTAAGGTGAAACCAAAAGTACTAAAAATGGGCCGCTCTAATTTTCTGAGAAAACTGAGCGGATCTGAACCCATGACAGAAAATCAAAATACCAGCCGAAGTACCATTTGAAACGAGTGCTTCTTTCCAAGTGAAATGCTAGAAGCATGATACCTGGGAATTACATTATGAAAAGAAAATTTGCAAACATGATACACCATCATTCCAAAGAGAGAATGTCGCGAAAGCGATCCTCAAAACTTTTGGTGAAATACGTCTATCTTTCATCTCGTTCAAAGGAAGCAGTCAAGGCCAGGATGATCTCGGAAAAACCAGAAGTCAATGCTCAAACCAGAGTCAAAAGGATGAAATCGGATCTCGGGTCAACATAGGGTTTAGAGTATAAGATCACAAGCGACATAATGCACATTTCACCGTAACTCATAAGTTACAGTTATCATCAGTAAACCACAACTAAAAATTGAGCTAATTCTAAGAAGACAAAAAATGTCAGTATCCCCCCAGAGGAAGAAAGAGGGCATCAGACCTGGTGGCGTCCAAACCCTCTCCGACCAGCCTCTTCTCTGTACTTGTAACTACAAAATTTTCCAATATCTTCCCTGACCTAAATTTGTATGTGATGTGTGGGAGACTTGCAAATCTTTTCAAGATGCTGAAGCTCAAGCTCTCAAAGCAAATGCTCCGCGGACTAAATCTCAAAGAGAAAATCTTCAAAGTCAAGGTTAGGCTCTACACATGCAAGGAGTCAAAGGGTTTTCCCATAGGTCATAATTAGGAAACGTTTCTTCGGGCAATCCAGTCCGAGTCTGATGGGTGACAACGACATCTTCCACAAAGGTCGCCCAGCCCATGTATGGGTCCCCCAAAGATTTAGACATAAGCCCCTTGTCCGGTTTTATGGACTTGAGGCGGTGACCCATGTACCTCCGGGCCCCAATTATCAGTTTCGCAAAGTTACCACCATGGGTCATCACAAACACATCAGACTTCAAGCAGACCAAGAAGTCGAGTGCTGCCAAACTTGTCACATGCTTCCGGAAGCCATCCAGCTCCTCCTTGCTTGCCAACTCCTCCTTTGTCACCTGTTATGAATTCCAAATCATATTATGAACCACATATTTAGTGTAACCTTTCAATAAGCATTCATGTCCACCTTTACAATCTAGTGCCAACAGAATTGGCAACACGTTTGGCATTTGGCATACTTTCCACTTTCCAGTTTCCACGGAAGAAAGAGAGGAGGGGGGAACTCATTCAAAGTTTTAAGCATCATTAGCTTAAAAAGGGAAAATTAAGGGTTGTTCCAAGTCAGGAATTGGCTTAAGTCAGTTTTTTAGGTTGATGTATTGTGAGGTAAAGCACAAGTAAAGTGCAATAAGCTAGTTTTGAGAATAAGCCAGGAATTGGAACAACCACTCATCCAAGGTGTTATGCTTATTTGCTGTTTGGGAATACCAGAATGCATAATTTTTCAAATCAACAAGTCAGGCTGAACTGCTGAAGCATCTAGGAGGTCAAGAATGCAAACTTTTTTTACTTGAGAAGATTTTATCACATATCTTGACTCCGGCAGCTAACTTGGTTTCATTTCAGCTGGCAAAGAGGAATCGCATGAAGAAAATCAAGCAAAATGCCTTACAAGATTTGGAAACATGTTCCGGAGCGGTGCCATGCGGTTCTGTCCACCATAAACCTGCCCAGAAGCAACATATATTTGTGTTTCTTTAGGATAACCCATAGCCCTAAGAATCACTGCCACTTCTCCAGGCTCAAGAGGACATCGTCCTTCCTTCCGCTTCTGTAGCGCTAGTGACCACAGGTGGGATCCGTTCTAATCACGAGAGAGAGAGAGGAAAAAAAAATTAATGCATCCAAGTGTATTTGGTTTTAAACCCAGGAAACAACCTGAACAATTGGTCACCTTATACCGCCGAGGCCATTCTTTCTGTCTATATAAGGCCATTAGAGCTTTTTCCTCCCTTGTTCCCACAAAATCACAAAATGATAGGCCTACCATCCCTTTTTCAAATCTTAGGTGAAGAGCCCTGTTCAGGAGAAATTTGAGTAAGATTTTGAGAAAAATATTGTTACAGAGAATATGGTTAAGCCAAGGTTCGAAAACAACATGCTCACGAACTTACATGCATTGAAAACTGTATGCAGAATCAATGACTGAAAACTGTAAAAAATCAATGACTGAAAACTGTAAAAGATTTAGGCTAAGTTTTCCGTTTGATTTTAGCAACTGGCTAAAATCAACCATGATTTTAGCAAATGAGTTCAACAGGTGCTAAAATCATGGTATTTCAAATCAAAAAATTAAGCGTTTCCGTGTATTATTTTTTGAATTATTCACACCGACTTAAAGTACACGAGGAGTACTTTAATTTGGTGCAAAAAAAAAATCGAAAAACGATACATAGAACCACTTCATTTTTTGATTTCAAAACCATGATTTTAGCACTTGGCTGAACTCATTTGCTAAAATCATGGTTGATTATAGCAACTGGGTTGCTAAAATCTTTTGTAAAACTATGCCTAAGTTATGCTAGAATATGCATTGAAGTTGATATTGATGCTCCGTTTACCTACTACTTTGATTTTCAAACAGCAAAAGGTAAAGTGGTAGATATAAAGGTTAAATATCTTTGGAAACCTCTAAGATGTGCTACTTGTAAAGTTTTTGGTCATTCATCTTGTAGCCCTGGGAATGCACCTTCGGTAAATGAGAAGGGTCCAATTGTGCACAAGCAAGTTTGGGTTGCTAAACCTCCAAGTTGCACAAGCTCTCCTAAGATTGGCGTTGAGAGTGGTGTGGGTGTGTCACAGAACATTTTTTCTGTTTTGGAAAATGTTGATAATGGTACTGTGGTGGCTGAGGGCCAGAGGATTGTTGGTGAGGATAATTCTAAGCCCTCCAGTGCTTTTGGTGATGGGGAAACGTTGGCTGAGTGTTCAGGTACAGAAGACATTCCTGTTATGGTGCCAGCAAGGGGTAAGGATCCTGTAGATGTTTCTAGCTCTGAGCATGCTTGTGTAGGTCAGGAAGGAGACTCAGGGAGTGTTGTTATTGAACACAGTAATAGCTCTGGTACTACTTGTCTAGTTTCTGGTGCTGGTGATGATTGTATGCCATCTGAAGCTGAGTTCGAGGAAGGTATGCAATCTGGTATTTTGCCATAGGTGTTGGTTGTATCAAAGAAGAAGGGCAGGGCCGCAGGGGTAAACGTATGAGCAAGGCTCCCCAGGACAGGGGTGGAGGTAGGGGTAAATCTGGTTCTAAATAGCAAGCTTTCCTCTAGGAACATTAGGGGTGTTAAAAATCCTTAATACAAAAAACAAGTTAGATCTCTCATTCACGAGGAAAGTTTGGGTATTATAGGCATTGTGGAAGCAAAAGTTAGATTTGAGAAACATGTCCAAAACTCCGCTTCATTGTTTTCCTAGTCACTGGAACTCTGGAAGTATGTTGATAATTTGAGTTCTTGTGTGGGTGCTAGAATCATTTTGGGATGGGATGGGATGTTTATGGTTTCTCTGTTGATCTTATTCAGAGCTCTCCTCAAATGCTGCTTGTCCTTGCGAAGAACGTTGTTACACATAAGTGCTTTTCTCTCTTTGTTGTATATGGTACTAATTCTATGATGAAGATGTCTTTATGGGCTGAAATGAGATATGTGCATTGTGTCATTGGCTCATCTACTTGGCTTCAAATAGTTAATTTAAAATTGTTGGATCTGCTACTGAAAGGTTGGATGGATATGATGTTGCTGCTTCTACCAAGTTCAATGACTGTTTGTTTGCTATGTTACATGGATCCATCATTTTGGCTGAAGTATCCGTGTCGATGTGTGATAAGCCCCAAATGTTGTATATATCCGGGCTTATCTCGCTCGTTGTAATCACACACACGTGCATTTTGTGCCTTTATACGATTGATTTTGCGCGAGTTGTGTTTTTGATAAGTTTCAGAAAATCGGAGCTAAGAGGCGTGTCCAAAGCTCCAAATAATCCCCGGTTGTATCCGGAAGTACCTAAGGTCCCGCAATACCGTGGAGGACAATCGCCGAAGCTTAGAAGTCGATTCAAGGAGCTTTGGAAGGTTCAAGGAAGGCCCGGAACAAAGGAACAAGAAATCTAGAGTGATGAGCCTTGAGAAAATCTGACCAACCGATAGAAAAATGCTCATTTCTCTCAAGATACAAATGCTATGAAGATGAGGTCAATTGGGTTTGAAAGTAGACTCATAGAGCTTTCCAACGGTTCAAGAATCGCCTCATTCCGAGTTCGGACGAAGCCGGGGCGTGCCCGCGAAGTTGGCTAAAAAATCTGCCTAAACAGACACTTCTGGATCGATCCATGATCAAGTTGGATCGATCCACACTATCTGGATCGATCCAGGGCCCAAGTGGATCGATCCACTTCTTGCCAAACTACCTTGGATCGATCCAAACCATCATGGATCGATCCAGATCATCCCAAAACTCTCCAGACTCATCTGGATCGATCCATGATGAAGTTGGATCAATCCAGACCCATCCTTGGCGATTTTTTGACAGATTTTGGTTGTTTTAATATCTTCCATATATGGAAACTTTTCACTTATAGTATGTGTTTGGGATAATTAGCCAATGAAATGGCTTTTAGTATAAATACCTTACTCCCTCCTCTCTCCTAGATCTTCCTCCTTAGTTAGTTTTGCTCTCACCTCTCTCCTCCATTGGAGAGAGTTTAAGGTTCATCTCTCTAGTTTTTCTCAAGTAAGTTTTCATTTCCCGTTTAATTACCGTGTATTAATCTTGTTCCTCGTGATTGGATCTTTCAATATATGTAGTTTATTTCCAAGTTCATCTAGTTTTTAGTCTTGTGATTTTCTAGCTTAATCCTTTGAAAACTCTTGTTCTTAGTGATTGTTTGATAATTTCTCAAGTACTAATATTGTAGGCTAACCTAGGATCTTCATTAAAAATTAGTTTTTAGAATTGTTAAGCATGTTATTAGTTTTCTTCAAAATTCTAGACTTGTTTTCTAGCATAATGTGTGAGTAGTTAAGTAGGCTTGGTCATGGGGTGATTAACACTCCATGACTCGGGCTAATCCGTTCCTCTCATCTCAAAAGCAAACACTTCCTGTTGATCAAAGAGTTAGGATTAATTTTATGTATCAAAATTTGGATTTGTTAATCTCTTTGATCTCACGTAGCCAAGGGCTTGACCACTTGGCACGTGTGATGCTTAGGGCGATGTCAATCAAAATGTTTGTCTAAATGGCACAAGAATCCTAATCTTTGTGAAGCACATTTTCTAGTCAAATGGTTTTAATCTCTAAATCTTCCGTTCGGGAGCATCTAACGGTGTCCCGAGCCGGTTATCAAGAGTCGAACGGTTTAGCCTTAGTTGTGGTATTTATGATCCCCTAGACTACGCCTTAGTTTAATTTGCCGTTTTTAATCTTCCGAGTCGTTCACGAAGTTAAGTGAATTCCATCAACCAAAATCCAAAAGCCAAGTTTGCCGCTTTAAGGCTAAAAACTTCATTCGCAAGTCAACTCTCACGCCGGGTGCGTTCGGTCCCTGTGGATTCGACCCGGTCTTACCGGTTATTATGCTACTGCCGACCTAGCCCTACGCTTGGGGCGACACTCTCTACGACACAATCCAAGGTCGCAAGCAATGTGTCCAACAAGCGTATCCATTTTGGACACTTGGATACTTTATGTTATGATTATTTACCCAAAAATAATATTAAATTAGCAAGAAAAGCGATATTTCTAAACTTTCACATGGACAGGAAATAACAAAAACATAATTTCCTCAACCCTTTCTTTTCTTGTTTAAATACATTTCTAAATATAATTTATGACACATAATCTGGAAAAAATTATGTAATATATACAACAAACTGTTCCAGACGAGTCCCCATACCCATACCCAATTTGGGGACACATGTCCCAATATCCTAAGGTTTAAATTTAGGAAGGTCCGACCCTTGGACTTGCACCCGCACCCAATACTCGCACCAGAGTCCATGTAACATAGTTTGTTTGATATTGAATGCATACAAAAAGCTTATGGTTTACTAGACCTAATAAGAGAAGTGGGATGGGGGGTAACAAAGTAAGCTGGATAGTGTATACGTAAATTCTGCATGGTTGCATACTTTTCCTTATTCTGAGGCTGTGGTGTTAACTCCTGGTATCTCTGATCATTGCTCCCTGTTGGTCACTATTGTCCCTGCTTTGCATAGAAAGATGTCTTCCAAATTTTTAAGTTTTTGGACAGCTAACCTTAGTTTCAAGGATACTCTTAAGAATACTGCGAAAAAGATGTTCATGGCTGCCCCATGTTTGTTTTTGCTACTAAGCTGAGGAGATTGAAAAGGGATCTTAAGGATTTGAACAAAAGGTATTATTCAATTATTAGTTCCAGAGTTCAGATTGGCCAGAGATGAGCTTGGTAAGGTTCAGTCGCAGTGTTTCTCTAACCGTCATGATGTGTCTTAGAGTCTGGTGGAAAGGGACAAAAATACTAAGTATGTTTTCCACAACATGTGTACTCAGAGAACTAAGCAGACTATTCTACATTTGGATGATAACATTGGTAGGACGACGTTGGATCCTAAATCTATCAAAGCTGAAATTTTGGGGTATTATAAGGGATTGCTTGGCACTCAATTTGGTGATAAATGGGATGCTAAAGAGGTTTCGGCTTCTGTTATTAGCTCAAAAGTAAAGGAGATATGCTTGCCCAGCATGTCTCTTTTCTATAATTCTGATTTCTGAGTTTAATCAGAAGAACTGGGCTGTGGTAGAACCTGCTTTGGTTCAAGTAATTCAGTTCTTTTTCACTAGAGGTTTTATGCTAAAGTCCTGGAATACTACTGCTATATCCCTAAGGTGGATAGGCTTGTAATGGTTAAGGAATTCAGACACATTGCCAGTTGTAATGTTCAATACAAATATGCATTTCAAAAATCTCGGCTAATAGATGGCAAGGTGCGCTTCCATATCTCATTAACAAAATCCAGTCTGCTTTTAAAGGGAGATCAATTATTGATAATGTGTTGCTTATGCAAGAAGTCGTTAAAAATTATCAAAAAACTATGATTGTCCTAGATGTTCTAGTAAAATTGACTTGATGAAGGCTTATGATTCAGTAGGTTGGGGATTTTTATTTGATACCATGAATGCTATGGGTTTCCCAGATGTCTTTATCCAGTTGGTGACTCGGTGTGTCTACTGCCAGTTTCTCGGTGCTTATAAATGGGAGTTTGGAAGGGTTTTTTCCCCGGAAAAAGGGGCCTGCAACAGGGTGATCCTATCTCCCCTTATCTTTTTTATATTTTTGAATGGGTTCAGTTTTCATCCAAAGTGTCAGACAATTAACCTGTCTCAGTTGTCCTTTGCTGATAACTTATTCATTATTTGTGGGACAGACCAACCTACCTTCTTAGCCATTAGGGATATGTTTGATGATTTTTATCACCTTTCAGGGCTAAGGCCTAATCTCCACAAGAGCTCTATCCTTTTTTCTGGTGTAATTTATGAGACAGCCCAATTTCTCGGAGATCCAGTTGGTCCTTTTGGTTGTTTGTTGCCGTCTTTTCTTAGCAAGCCCACCGGAAGTGTTTATGGTTGACATCCTCGAATGGTGGTGTTAGATTAGCTTATTAGTACTTGTCCCACATTGGCTAGCTAAGTAATTTATCTAGTCGTCACATAATATAAATGAAGGTTTCATGTGTTAGGGTTGATTAACACCCTGTACACACTTTTTCTTTCTCAAATAACATGGTATCAGAGCCGGAATAGGTTAATCTAACCTATGTTTTCGCATCTCTCTCTCTCTCTCTCTCTCTCTCATAACAAGATAGCATCTCGCTCCCTCTCTCCATTCGAAACCCTAAGTAGTAGTACAGATCGCATATCTCTATCTCTCCAGATCGCATATCTCTGTTTCTCCCCAGTTTGCATCTCTCTCTCTTCTCCCGTATGTCTTCTCTGAAATCTGCATTGGCAATTAGTTTGTACTCCAGTGTAGTTCTCTAAAATCTGCAGCCGAAATATGTTCGGCATCGGTTCTTCCTCCTATTTGCATCTCTTCGGGATCGGTTCTTCTTCTTATTCGCATGTTCTAGTTTTGCACTGCTCAGCACCTTCGCAGTAGTTTAGTCCTTTTTATGTTATTAGGGTTTTGCTAGGGTTATTAGGGTTTTTTTTTATAAGTAAGTAATTATATTAAAAAGACCACAAGGGATGCTACCCAATTACAAAAAAGGAGGCCACGGACAAAAAAGCCCTATACGCCACCACGTGGAAGTAGGGTTATTAGGGTTAGCCTATATAATCCTTTCATTAGTCTTGTAATCTCTCAAGTTTTCTAATGCAATAAGATTGTTACGTTGTTTCTCTTCTCTCTTTTGCAATGCCATAGGTGGGATACCTATCAGTCTCGGTATTCTAACTAATGGTCGGGGGAAATACACATCTAATCTGAGTGTCGTCGTCTCTATCCCGATCAACTGCCAACCTTGTCTCTTGGTATTTTGAGCAAGAAGGAGACTCTACTCTTGGAGGATCAACTGAGCTTTAAGGATCTGCCAGTCCTGTACCGACTATGACTAAAAGGTCAAAGTTATATGACCCGAAGAAAGTGATCATCCGTCGAGATGTATACTTCGAAGAGTCCAGTTAAGAACTTGGGAGTCCCTCTGATTTCCACAAGGCTAAAAGCAGGGGATTGCAGGGTCTTACATGAGAAAATCCTGGTTAGAATCCAGAGCAGGTCCACTGATAGGTGTTGAAAAGCACCCATTTAACCCTCTAATTAACACTTTAATAGTCCAATCATAGAGTTACTTGATGAATTATAATGGTTGAATTGTGTTTGTAGGCTCTGGAGAGTGCCGAACGATTAAAAGTGCTAATGGGAGTTGATATAAGGCATGGAACGCAAAGTAGACTTAAAGAGCTTCGCAACGGTTCAAGAATCGCGTCATTTCGAGTTCGGATGAAGCCGGGGCGAGCCCACGAAGTTTGGGCGACAATCTGGATTTTCCGCCCGGGCGGGAATCAAAGCCGCCCGGGCGGTTTTACCCGAGTCAAACGCGGATTAGAGCGTTGACCACGTTTTTTTTAGTTTTGTTATAAATAGGTCATTGCTCTGTACGTTTTGGGGGTCCTAGAATATTCTGAGGCAAGTTTAGAAGGAGAAAAGCAAGCCATTCCATGGGTTCTTCAAGCTCTCCATCAAATCAAGCGTTCATCTCCATCTCCATGGCCGGCTAAACACCTTCTAGGGGGAAGATGAAGCCCCGTTCCAAGTAACTTTGTTTATGTGTACGCCTAGGTTTTCTATTTCGAATCGATTAGTTAACTAAGAACTTGTTTTCATTACATATGAATGAAATCGTCTCAATTCTTTCTATCGGTTGAGTATTTGTGCGTGCACTCTCAAATACCTAGTTAATCAATGGTTTTTTTTGCTTGTGCTTGGGTAGCTGAGATGGATTATGCTCGTAAGACGGATCGTGCCACTGGACAGTCCGTGAAAAAGACGGTTTGTGCCAGCAAGACGGTCCGTGCTATGGGATAGTCCATGCCTGTTAACAACTCAATTATTTTCTTGACAAATTGTGATTCGAGTAGAAATCCTAACCTATGCATAACCTAGTTACGTGGTCGGAGTGGATTTGAAACCCTAGATCTTTCTCTCACTAGTTTTTCACCAATTTAATCACTTATTCTCTTAATTTATTCAGTTTCCAAAATCGATCAAACCAATCCTCTTTTTACAGAATTAAATTAGAAACAAATCGAAGTTAGCGTCACTCAGCCAAATTGTCTCCGTGGATCGACACTCGGACTTAGCCACTATTCTTCTGAGTAGTAGTTAATTCTAAGTTTTTATAAATTTAATTTTGATACGGTACGACACGGTCATCCACCAAGATGTTATCCTATGGGGGAAGAGCACAGCTTATCAAGTCTGTATTGAGCAACATCGAATCATATTGGAGTCAGGTTTTTATCATTCCTCAGAAGGTTCTTAAAGGTTTAGAAAGCAAGCTATTGCATTCTTATGGTCTGGTGGTGAATTGAATCACAAGTGTGCCAAAGTTAAATGGTCAATGGTTTGCGCCCCTAATGGAGAAGGTGGTTTGGGCTTTAGGAAGCTGAAGGATTGTAACACTGCAGCCATGTTGAAACACCTCTGGGCTCTGAATAAAAAAGCCGACTCCCTTTGGGTCAAATGGGGGCATACATAAGTTATACTAGAATTTATGGCATATGGCCTCACCCACTGACTTTTCATGCACAATTAGAAAGATTTTTCAACGTAAGGGCCTTTGTCAGCCTCTCATTTCTAATTAAAATTGGAAATGGTGCCTCTACTTTTGCTTGGTATGGTGATAGGGTTAGCTCTTGATGCTAAAGTGGCCTCCGTTATTCATAATGGTGTGTGGAAGTGGCGAGGGGGAGTAATAGAGCTATGCAGGAGCTTGGTGCACATACTCCATTAGATTTCTTGTCTGACATGTCTAAGGATGAGTAAATAGTCTGGTCTCCCTCTGCACATGGGGATTACACCATGAAGTCTGCTTGGAATACCATTAGATGTTCCTATGCAACGAAGGAATGGTGTAAGGTGGTGTGGTTTAATAACATAGTCTAAGGTGCGCCTTCATACTCTGGTTGGCAATGCAGAATAAGCTGAATCCTTGACTGATAGCATGGGGAGTGGTTAATAATGCAGATTGCATTTTGTGCAGAAACGGCAGCATGGAAACTCATAACCATTTGTTTTTTAACTGTACTTATTCTAAGGCTGTGTGGATGGAGATTCTGAGGAAGAATCAAGTGGCTAGGGCTCCTGTGAGGATAGAGATTCTGAGGAAGAATCAAGTGGCTAGGGCTCCTTTGTAGTGGGATGATGATGGCAAATGGTTTGTTATTAACTGCATTGGCAAAAATTTCAGGAAAACTGTTCTTAAACTATCCTTGGCTGCAGCTGTTTATCATGTCTGGTGTGAGAGAAATAGGAGAATTTTTCAACAAAAGGCCTTGGATATAAGAGATTCTATGATTACCTGGAGGAAGATTAAGCCTAGTCATGAGAATAGAGATATTTGCAGTTCCTGGAATGTGCCTTGGAGAATCCTTGAAGCTGCTCTTCTATAGTTGGTTCTGTTTTTTTGTTTTGGTCAGTACTGGCTTGGACATGGCCTGAGTTCTTTTGGCATGTGTTTTCTTTTCTGTTTATTTGTTTGGTTTTAGGCCTTGTATGCCCCTAGTTTGCTCTGTAAAATTTTATGCTAACTGTTGTTTGAATTTCCTTGTTGGGGCTTTTAATGGAAAGTACTTTTTACAGGGGAAAAAAACTTACATGTAAGGGTTTGGACTGGCTGTGCGGTTTCTCATTCTTGATGCAAGAAGATCAGCCATCTGTTCAATCTCAGGAAGAAACTTCAGAGCATGATAGTTCACCCTGCACCTTAGCCTGTTGATTTCTTGAGGAACATTGTCATACCTGAACAATAGAAACAAATAACGATAATTTTGACACTAAACTGGGCACTAGTCAAAGATCTGTATAACTTCCACAACTTACCCAAGCCGATCAACAAAAGGCTTTAAGGACATTATCTTCTTCTCCTTGATCCGGGGCAAAACATTATCAATGTAGAATTGTGCCGGAGCATATTTCGGAATATTTTTTACTGTCCGTCTGGCATGCATTAAGATCTCTGAATAAGATACAAGCTACTTGGAATATAGGGATAGTTATAACTTATAAGAATATTATTATACAGACGCGTCAAAATAAATAAAGTACCCGCATTAGATACTTGATAGCTAGGAAGAAGCGTGGGATGTACACTCGAAACACACAATTCGGCACCTGTTGTACTAGTGTGCTCAAGACTGAAGTTGTATACAGACTTTGTCTCCTAATTGCTATAAAATGATTTAACTGCCCTTTTTACACTCTTAAGTCTTAAGTTACCTAGACAGCATTGCATCCAAAGAAATACTGAAACATATAGAAGTATCATGCTTTTCTCCCTAAAAGAATAAATGCGAAGTTAAAAGAATAAATGCAAAGTTTTATTAGACACTCTAAAGACAACAAGAAAAGTCGACAATTAATCTAATGAAGGAGGTCCAACTTAGACATCACATTCTTAAGGCTTTTATCTCACTGCAAACGTAATATTAAGTAAGCATCCTCCTTGTAACCCTTTACAATATAGTTTATAAATATCAGTCATTAATAAAAAATGGTACTAAAGGTGATAAAATACTAATGAAATAAAAGAGTGAGAACATAAGATACTCAAACCTTATACTTGTGAACAGCTCTGATTTGTCAATAAACCACTCTGGGATATCACGAACAATTCTCACATCGTCCTTCAAGTAGTCAATGAAATGATCCACATCAAATATGTCTTCAAATTTCCTACAGACATTTGAAAACAGAATGAAAGTGAGCACTTAAGTATCAGATAAGATTTGACTCAGGCAGAGCCTAGTGACACACGAGATAATGTCCACAAACTGAAGGAACAGGTGCTCTACAATTGGCAAGTGATATCAGTCATATGGACTTGACTGATTCAAAAACAGTAGAAAAAATGATAAGCAGAGTTCCTCAAAAGAGAAGTGATTAAGTTTTAACTTTGGATGCAGTAGAAGCACAAAAATGAAATTTGTAGACGTGGGTCAGCAAGTTCTGTCATCCCAATAGAAATCTGTGGAAAGAAGCATTGGAGTGATTTCCACAAGCCAGCTACATTTAAATCCCACAATCTAGGGTCCAGCTCAAGCTCAAGTGCTAGCTGGGCGTCCCTTCCTCCTTGTCCCCGATTCTGACTTCTTCCTTCTTATCTGTCTTCCTCTTTGGCTTTTCCCAACCGTCAGAATATTCTTAGCTTAGAAAGAAGTTTAGAATGGCTAGCTAGTAGCTAGGTTGATTCTACTCTAGTCTGGCCAGGAAGGAGAAGGCCATATGGCGCAAAAAGGAAATCCAACTTCGGTAAGACTTGATCTGAATCGTAGTTCTGGCCTACCCTTTCCTCTCTTGAGTCTGTGCAGTCTGGTGCTTCTATCTCCCCCAGAACATTTGCTTTTGCCTTCGTCCTTGAGGTCGGAACGGGATCGGGTCTTTCCACGTCTCACTGTAGTACCCACTTTTTTTGGATTTCCGACTGATGAACAAGAAGGAAAATGGAACTATTCGAGCCCATAAAGACTCAGTGAAGTGTATGCTGCCAAGATGACATTCCATCGCAAGGGAATTTAGACGATATAGCTCTTCCCCGTCCACTATATCACTATCGAAAAAACTCAGGGCTGTGGTCCAGTCCAGGAAGGGGTTATGTCGACCACTGAAACCCAGGTCAAGTACCTATCAAGCAAGAAAGAAGCAGCTCTTCCCACAGCGGAGTCACCATTGATTTTATTTATTATTATGGTAAATTAGTGTATCAAGATGTCAATCAGAGATCTTATTTTTGGTTCCATAAGTCCACCTATGAGACTCACCTTTGGCTTTCGTCTCGGTATATGTGGCAGGCAGAAGGGACAGTCGCATGCAAATCAAAATTTTCTTGTGTGGTTATTGGGTATGGAGCAGAAAGCAGTGGAAAGACCAGAGAGAGGCAGTGCGGTAAGGACCTGGTAGGTTGAGATCCGACCTCAAGCCCTCATGATTCTGCTCTCTTCATCCGTCACTATAAGGCGAACCAAGTACCACTGGATTGCCCTCAAAGAGTTGGGCGGCCGTCGGCCAGCAACTTCCGTGCACAGATATAGATTCATTCTTCGTATCTGTTTATGATCAGGATTTCACACTCAACCAAAGTCCTCCCCATATATAAAACGTGAATGCTGTGAACAGTGGTATCATCCTCAATTGAACAGTGCTTCCCCACGGATTAAACAGTGTATTTAGCTACAAGACCAGTTGCATCCAAACTACTATACTAGATCCACAAAGATCAGTACATATTTATCTCTCCTCTCTCTCCCTCTTTTATCAGGCACCTCTCCTTATACACTTACCCATTCTCTCTCTCTCTCTCTCCCTCTTTTATCAGGCACCTCTCCTTATACACTTACCCATTCTCTCTCTCTCTCACTCAATCCCACACTTCCCGCGCGGGAAATTCAACGTCCGTCTTTCCATTCCATATCCCCGTTCACTAGAGATCACAATTGGAGACAACCACCATCCACCAACAATTTTGTTGTAAAAATTCTGCCGGGTACTGCATCTCACACTTCGTTAGGGTTTTTTTTTGTGAGTGCGCTAATTCTACCTCTCCTCTGAAAGATGAGAATATCAACGGGTATTGTGTCTCACACATCATTCACCTGCCAAAAGTTAGGGGTTTTTTTTGTGATAATTCCACCTCCTCTTTGAAAGTTGAGAATAGAATTTGGGACTTCCCTATTTGAAAACTTGGGGAAGAAAGGTTGTGGTAGACAAGGTAGAACCGAGAGGGAGAAAAGGATGTTTAATATTTGTGGGTAATGACATCACTCTGGGCATCATGATTAACTAAAACTATTTATTTTACCACTAATATACAATTAGTACTGATATATATAGTTCTCCTATGTCTAGGCTTTAAGTAAATTTATATCATCGTAATTTCCAAAGTTAGTTTTCAATTTGGGTCTCTCTATATAGCTGCAGTACCTTCGCTTTTCATTCAGTAATCTAATTAGTCATCAATTAGCTAGCTTGCAAATATGTTACTCCTTAGACTATGTGCTAAATAAACAGTACATGAATGTCTACTTAAAATTTCTGTAGATGTGCTAAACATTATAGCAGCATGGGAAGTATATCTATTGAAGCAAGCAGCAGTGAATATTCTTTGGCACAAAGTTAGTCGTATGTAAATAGTGTGATTTCCCTTCATAGATATGATCTTTCCCTTCTTCTATACCAATTAGTCAATATGTAATTCTTATTCTCAGCTCTGCTTTTTCTAATGCAGAGGCTCTCCACACAGCTGAAAACAATAGAAAGAGAAGTTGAGGCATATGAAAACAAAAGGCAATATTCATCTGATTCCAGAAAAGGCCACCATAAACAAAAGACGGAGAGCCAGGCAAATTGTCATTGAAGAGCAAAAGAATGAAGCAACATATCAAAATCAGCAAACTACATCCAATGTTATTCTTAAATGTTCCTCACGTCTAAAGTTCACTGATGGATTTTTAACATGAGTACAGATTTCAAATTGCTAATGCTGCTATATGTCTTGTTGGTTACTTATCATAGCAGACGTAGGAAGTAAGCTATTTCTTACAAACATATCACGTTTAGAAGTTTAAAAATTTGCTACTTATTCCTTGGTATTTCTAATCTTACCAGAAGATGTAAAAAGAAATGAGAGAAATGCAAGGAGGGAGTTCTAGGCAAAGGGAAACAACTTGCAATGCTAAAAGATCAGAATTTTGAAGGTTTTAAATATTGAGCGACATTCCTAATATCCTACGATTATTGATATTGAAGATTACATTTACCAACCTTATACAGTTAGTGTTAGGCGCAAGCGTTTTGAACTGACAAAAATGACATGAAATCTTTTCAAATCATGTTGGCAACCAAAGTGATCAAGGACACAGGGATGGAAGTCAAACCCCATACCTAAGGCTTTCTGAGGCTCCTGGTTGTTCATGTGACTATCACTGATTTTTTACTTTATACTATAACATTGTTAAATTTTATAATAATGTGTCATGAATTAATTCGTGAAAGGAAAATTTTACAATGTAATAGTATAAGGTAAAAAATCATGACAAATTGTTATAAAATTCAAGTAGCATTATAGCCTCCTTTTGTCATTTTTGGTTGACACAGATTACATGATGAAAAATTCTGAGTTCATTCAACAATAAAAAGAACTACGGAAATATTCTCAAAAGAGGTTAGTCTCTAATATCAACATGCAAATACTGCATGATGAGAGAATTCTTTATAGTCAGAGATTACGTGTTCATTTTAATAGTTTCCATTATCTATCTCAGAAGGATGGCAGCCTATGGATGTACTTTTCTGAGGTAAGAAATACAAGAGATGAATTAAGAAATACAAGAGATGAATTGTGGTCCAAGCCCGACCTCAAAGTTGAAAATAGTCTACTAAGCACACTTCGGCCATGTTTCCATATTTTCCGTGAGTATGGATTTGGGTGAAAAATGGCAAGTAATGGTGTTATAAATGTATGCTACCCTACCTAAGACAGGGAACATGTGATGTGGTCAAAATATATATCTTAGTCAGACCCCTTATGTCAAGTCCAACCTATCTCAAATATAGAATTGTAATGTCAAATTCATAAATTCCTACCTGTCTAATCTGGGAAATAATGGCGTCTGAAGAGTTCTTCACCACTACTTATCATAACGTATTATGTCAGACCAAGAAATCATACTGTGCAAGCTATGAGAAACACCTCGACTCTTTGTCAAGCATGCATGGTATATTTCTTCTAATAATTCCAGTAATAGTACACAAATTATGGGTCAAGACAACTCACGTTTGATCTTTCCAGATCTGATCTTGCTTCAACACAGGCATAATGAGGGTGGCATTCATTATTTTGGCCACAGCAACAGCATTGCATATCTGCATGCAAACTCATGCATGTAAGTATCTTAGGGAACTTTGATTCAAATATAGAAATTGAAAGGAAAAACTATGAAACTATCCGCAGAGATAGATATATCAATCAAGTAAAAGAAATTGATTTGACAAAAGCTTCGTGTGCTAGGGAACTTTGATTTAAATATAGAACTTGATAGGAAAGAATATGAAACTAGCCCCAGAGGTAGATACATCAATCAAAGGAGAGCAATTAATAATTTGTTAGACCATTCATCTGGCATGACGATTACCAGTTTTTCCAACAAATAAAAAGCCTAAAGATACTTTCTGGAAGCACACATGATGTGGGGCACAACAAAATCAAATGTTTAGCATAGTTTGTAGGTTTCTCAAATTCTAAGAATTTTATGAACACGAATTTCGCAAACAAACCAGTACATTTGTTCTGAGACATGTGTATGTGACTATAACAATTATCTAAACCCCATCTCTAGCAACAGCTACATATTCAAATTGTTACATTATCTTCTTTACTTCCCGTGGTTAGGTGATTGTTTTATGTAGCATAAAGTGTTAAACCATAGGATAAAACCCTCATTACTCTTAGACAACCAACAACTACCAATGCAAGACATGAAGTTACAAGTCAAAATTTATGCCAATTTGCATAGATAAATGTGAACTGACAAAAATGCTAGCCACTTGTCAGTGGCAAAACTAATCCTCATGCGGCCAAGTCATGGTAGATTAGAATCAACTTAAACACTGTCCACAAAAGAAAAATCCTGGAGCATTATTTCGCAAGAGGCAAGAGCATAGTGTATTGTCCTCCAGTAAGTAAGGCATAAGTCTCAGATGTAAGACAAAGCAGACCTCCTTTTATCATTCGCTACAAGTCTATTTGTCAGTTACAAAAGAAGAAGAAAAAAAAAAGTAAAAAAAAAAGGGTGGAATAAATCCTCAATTAAGGAGTGTGCAAGAACAGAAGCATACAGCAATTCGTTGTTGGTTTAGACCACCCTCAGCATGTATAAATATATATCCATTTGTTTCATTTTCAGGTGGAAGATCTGCAGAGAGCCAACAAATAATAAATTAGCATTGACTAGCAATAAGGAAGAAAAACTTAGATCAAAATAAAATCCATCCTTCATGAATATATATACCTAAAGAAAAAAGAAGATCAAAATTAACCGAACCAAGACTATTTTCTGAAGCATTCAGCCCACTACCAATGTGAATCATTCAAGAACATGTACGCAACAAACAGTGAAACTACGTTTATTTGAGACATGAATTCTGTCAATTCTTTAGTTACTTATTTAATTTTTTTTCATAAGAAATTAAGTTCATTGAGAAGGCATCAAGGGGATGCCAACCATGAACAGAAAAAATCGAGGAATAAAAAAGAAGAGAACAAATAAAAACAGCTTATACCCCATCTATACTCAAACATCTCCAACATATCAAAGAATTGACTCAAATTGGGATTCTTTATGAATTTGTGCTTTGGAGGATTTGCAGAAGAAATTTGTTCTCCTTCCACTACGACTTGTGCGATCATGGTGATCTCTTGAGTGCTTGGAGTGGCATTTAGAGAACGACTCAGGCTGTTTTGTGATTAGTACAGCAGCTCATTAAGTGATTTTGACCGTTGACAACCAGAGGAACAGGGGTAAGGTGATTATTGATTGGTATTGTTTGTGCAAGCAACTATGGGAGGGTATCGACCACCTTCTGTTGTTGGCCTGTTGCCAGACATCTAGGAGGTTAATATGTTTGTTTTTGGGTTGCGACAGTGATGCCAGCTTCACTAGGCAAGCTGCTGACTAGTGGAGTTCTTGTTGTCCTTGGCAGTTCAAAACAAAAAAGTTGTAGACTAAAGGTATCGGGTGTTTGGGGATCTTTTGAGGTGTTCGAGTTACTATTTCCAGAGAGGATTTTCTTTTTTTTTTTTTGCTACAGTCAATCTACAGGAGATTTGCATATGTTGGACCAGGTTGATATATAGGGGCATGCCTTTGACAAACATTTAGATTGTGTAGAACTTTTTCCTTGAAGTTCATTTCAAAGTATCAATTCAGAGCACTCATTTGAAAGACATGCTTTGTCAAGATTTCAGATCTTGTAAGCCTAGATCATTTTATACATCTATACTTGCGTATGTAAGCAACTAAAAAGAACATGTTGGTACATGACTCCAACAAAAGAACACCGGCCTTTGTCCAATTTGAAAGGACAAGCTCTGATAAAGAATACTCGCAGTGTTGAGTGTGATTGAAAATTAGAGATCGCAAAGCTTAAACCACATTAAACCAAAGGAATGGTAGTACCTATTTGTATATGACTGAACAAGAAGACGGAAAAAGTATTCAACCAACACATATAGATGGATGATGGATCTCACTCACTCAGAAAACACTCCAGTACTAATCGTGCAACATGGTTACATCACTCAACTTTCCAGTTGCTAGCTTCCCATTTCTTACATTATCTAAACAGCAAAGCAAAGATAATTTTGATGAACCCTCAACTCCCAAAAAATAATTAGAATTACCAGATATTACACCACTCCGTCGCTCGGCACAAGACTTCCATGACGTGGTGGCTGAATAAGGATTCTCCCAGAGTGAGGGAGACTCCTTGACCTTGTAAAGTTACAGATGAGAAAAGTAAATAACAGGTTATCAAAAAAAAAATGGACCAAAAGGTTATATAACCAACCATAACTTACTCGAGGACAGCGAAGAACAATGCCATCTTTTCTGCACAAGTATGGGGCATTCTGTGATTAAATATAAGATGTAAGTTAAGCAGATTGTGGTGGTTAAAATAAATACTCAGGGATCAATATTCTTATATATCTAAAAGATACTAGTCATGTATTCATTAGAATGGCAAAATGCATATATCTTTCTAAGAATGCACAATGAAAAGCTGACACATGAACATTGGAAGTCAGCAAACCACCAAGTACTACACAAAAAGATAAGGAAATAAACTAAAAGGTGCATATTGCATAGAAAAAGAACTCATCGAGCAAGTAGCCACTAGCCAATAACATCAAGCACACAAGATAATCCTGATTCCTAAATACTACTGTGTTGAAGTGCAACACCATAGTAGGAATACAACATTTTGCCCAACTGCATGCACATACTGTGCTAATCTGATGCTCCCTAATCAAATGAACGCAAAAAGCTGAAACCAACTCAAGTAGACCGAATAGCTCCACTAGAGTCACATGAACTCAGTGCTCCAAAGTAGAAACAATCTCATTTCTTCTCATCTCCTATGAGTGCCTTAAAATCTATACGAATTATTTATTCTGATAAGCTATCCAACAAGCAGGAAAATACCAGTCAACACAGAAACCACCTTCGACTAAGGCCAATTGTACCCTTTTATGGCATATTCTAAAGTCAGCCCATTGGGCTGACATTAAGGTTTAAAAAGTGTATTGAAATGTGTGAAAAATGTATAGAAAAGTGTGAAAGTGCATTGAAATATGTGAAAAGTGCAGGGATGTGCTAGTTTTTTCTTTTGTGTGCTTATTCTCAGCCCATTAAGCTGAGAATAGAAAAACCCTTGTTTTATTCCAAACCTAAAAATGGCCATTCAGATAAGTAACTATGCAACATTACCACTCCAAAAAATATAATACAGGGAATGCAACATCTTTGAGGGCAGATGATGTAGGAAGATTATTCGTAAGTTGCAAATAATGGAAAAAATAAAACAGGAGAGCATAATACCAGTCGATTCAAGATTGAGAAACCCGAAATTAATCCAGCGACAAGGACGAAGAGGAGCAGAAAAAGTGAGATCTTGGAATTATACGGGTGAAACCTGCTATCGTCACTAAAATAAGGGGAGAGAGTTTGGAAATTGGACAAGAGTGATCGGAATCGATCGCGAGGGTGACGATCACGGCCACCGTCGTGGTCCGAAAGATTGTCCGGTGCCAATGGGGACAAGACGTCGTCTCGCTTCCTTGGAGAGGAGACAGCTCGGGCGCCCATGGAGGTGGAGTGGCGGAGCTCCGCCATGGCTCGCTTCGTAGGACTGAAAGCCAGCTTGTATGTGTGTGAGTGTTTTACTGGGTCACTTCACTTCAGATCGAAGCTCTCTCCATCGCGATGTAGAAATCTGGAATTAAGCAAACCCAGAAAACAAAACTAAACCATAACCGACCCAGTAGTTCAAAGAGTGATTTCACGACAAATTGATGAAGAAAACAGAGGACGCGTAAATCTTTATACTCGAGATAGTAAAGGATCTGTATAGTCGGACGAAACGGAAAAGATTCGGAAATTGAAAAGGCAAGGCGTCGCTTGTAATCGAACGCTCTCTCTCGAAGCACCACCGGTCATCTGGTTCGAAGAGTTCTCGGTGGAGGCGGTGGTGGTCGCCGGAGATGGAGAGGGAGACGATTACGGTTGTGGTGGTCGGCGTTGATGATCCTCTCTCCCTCTACTCTCTCTGTCTGTGTATTGATCGGGAAAAAAAGTCACGGTTTCAATTTTCACCACCTCTTTTTTTCTTTTAAAATGATATACACACTCCTGTGAGTCATTCTCAGCCACACCCTCACTCATATGGGTGTGGGACCTAAATGAGGGACCACACCTCATGTGAGAGAGGGTGTGGCTGGGAGTGGCTCCCAGGGAGTGTATGTATCGCCGTTGTTTTTTCGTGTGCTTGGGTTAAGTTGATGGTCCCACCAGTATCTGTGGTGCACCACGTCACCCGTTGTGTTCATGTTGTGTTTGAGACGTTGTGCCTCCAGCACTTCCGTTAACCAACGGATCAAGGGCAATGTTCTAAGAGCATCTTCACTACATCTTTATATTTTTTATTTTAGCGACCGGCTATGACATATGGAGGGGGAATTTTGTAATTTATCCCATTTTTTCCTCAAACTTTTTTGTACTTTTTGGAGGAACTCATTGTTCTTCTAAGAGATTTGTAGACTAAAATGGAGGTGTGAGTTTTTATATTTGGAGACCGAACGGTAAATTTGGTTACCAAATCTCTAAAAAGAACGATAGGTCCCTACAAAATTCACTCACAAAGTATAAGAAGTTGAGGAAAAGAGGAGATAAATTACAAAATATTTCTTCAATATGTCACACCGGTCTTTAAAATAGAGATATAGAGATGCACTGAAGATACTCTAGCGAAAATTCTATGGACTCAACGTCGGAACACAATATCCAGACACAACACTCACATGGGGTGGTATCCATATATGGGTCTGACCCTTGAATCCTACACCCCATGTGGGTGTTGTGTCTGGATATTGTGTTCGTGGCATTGTTTATGTTATAAAAATAGTTATGCGCTAGTCGGGGAAAGAGGAACACCTGGCGTCTAAGTGGGGAGTAAGTGCCAATTAGTAGGTCTCATAGCGCATATTTAGAAATTAGATGGTGACTAGTCGGAATCTAGGCACTGGACCCCGACTAACGCTTAAGCGGGGACTAGTCGGCCTAGACGGTCGAATTTTAGGACAATGATCAAGGTTATTGAGGTCGTTGAAGATAATGGGGTACACGATTTCCAAGTGGATGACCCTGCACTATGTTTAAGTGGCCTTTGGTGTGGGCAATTCGTTTCAACTCTGTTAACAACATCGCAGTACAAAAATGAGGCACGAGTCGCCGCGAGGCGACGAACTTGGCGTGTAAGCAAAGGACAATTAGGAATATGAGATTTGCATCTTGACTTGGGATCTTCACGAGATTTGCAAGAATCCCATCAGCTTTTGTTAGTAATTAATACACTAGATTATGCATAGATTTTGAATTGATCTCAATGGAGTTAATTTGGACACACTGATCAAATTAGAAAATTCTAGATGTAGGCTCTAAGTATAAATAGAAGTTTCACCCCAAGAACACGACACATATCACACATACACCGCACAAAGCATAAAAGGAAAAAAAAGGGAGGAGAGAAAAACCAGGACCCGACACGTTTCAATAAATCTTTCGATAAGTTCCGGACACAAACAGGTGAGTTGTGAATTATCCTAGTTACATAAAATTTATGTTCTTATCTTACTAAAGTATTGTATTTGATATATGAAATTCTTTTGTAGCCAAAATACCATGGAATTAAGATATTGTGTAGCTTAAGGGAAATAGTATTACCGATACATTCAAACGATGTCCCTGAATCTAGGGGACGTTAAATATACTAGTGGGAATAGAGTTATAAGGACGGAATGGAAAGGGGCATGGCCAAGTGTCCAACTAAATTGATCAATTCAACATGTTATGTTGGGGGTCGTTCTCTCATAGATGGCAATAATTGTTGGACGGTATATCGTAATGTTCATGAAATGCTTATTTATACTTTCTGGTTACAGTTTAAGCCATGAAAACCTGACGTTGTGATTTCTGTTTTGATGAAAATAATTTTAAATTCCATGGTACATCATGTAACTTTGATAATTCATAAACTCACACAGGCAGTGGCTTATGATGTTGCAACTTTTCCCTTTTCAGGTAATCAGGGATAAATGATGGTGAGTATCAGTATTGAGTTTATGTAATGTTTGTTTCATAAATAAGAAAAATGTAATATATGTAATGAATAAATGACTCAAGTGAGTTGTAATAGTAAGATATGGCTTCCGCAATAATAAAATGTTTCCTTTTGTAAATAAATAAATAAATATATTTGTATAATGTCAATAGAGGCTTGGTGAGACGAGCTCACTGACAGTCACGATCTCTAATCCGTTAGTTTTGGGTCGTACCAGAGTGGTATCAGAGCGAAGGTTAAACTATCAAAAGTATACATATCAATCTTATTATATTAAATCATAATATATTACGTATAGAGGGCGAGTATTATGAACGATAATTTGGTCCCCACCTTTAGGGCATCTCTAGTGCACTACCTAAAAGAGTTCCTCAAAGTGTCCTAACTAGTTAGCTAAGAAAAACTCAAAAAAATGGTCTTTAGTGCACAAAAATTGACTCCCTAAAATCCTAGGTGACACCCCTCACTACCTAAAGTGCTCGAAGTGACAACCTAAATTTGGGGAGAGTCTTAAGAGGAGAGAGAGAGAGAGAGAGAGAGAGAGAGAGAGAGAGAGAGAGAGAAGGGAAGGAGAGGAGAATTTTGTGGGACCACTTGGCACCCCTCACCACTTAAATGGGTCCCGCTCTAAAAGATAATGAACATTTTTAGAGAGCCCCATTAAAGTGCATTTCTCTTTAGCTAGCTAACTAAGTTCTTATCACACAAAATAGGGTCCCACATGTGCTTAGGTGTATACTTTAGCAAACATTTTTTAGGTAATGCACTAGAGATGCTCTTATACCCCAAATAAACAGTAAATCAACCCCAAGCCCAACTCAATTCCAGCCAATTCTAGGAGCAATGAAAATCCTTGTTTTCTTCCCCATTATAAATTTCTCCTCTCTTTCATTGTTTCTCTCTACACTCCCCCATATTTTACCCATAATACCACCAGTTATCTACCTCATTTTCCTAACATCTTTTTGCTTTTTCTAAACCCCTGTGGGCGCAAAAGCCTCACGGTTGTCTTTGAGTTCCGCCATCCAAAAATAAACTCTTCCATTTCTCCATCGAACATCAGTCTTCAATCGGATACTCACCTAATCAACTACTGTTGCTAAAAATCACCATCTGCCAACACTCTTTGTCACGAAACGACTCTGACAGGTATTTTATCTCGTATTTTGTTCATTGTTAAAAAATTAGGTCTTATTTTTTTGGCGTATGGTGTTATTAAGGAAGAATGGTTGTGGAAGACGGGAAATTCATATGAGATAGGATTTGGAGTGAGACTTATGGTGCTACCTGTTGAAATTGTGTAACCGCTAACCCAAATTTTTTAGTGTAATTTTGGTCTCGTCAGGGGCGGAACCAGGATTTTTGACAAGGGGGGTCAAAATTTGAACTCTTAATAGGGTTGGGCAAAAATTTGAACTCTTAATAGGTTTGGGAAAAAGAGGAGGTGTGAAGTGGGGTCAAAATAGCAAAAACCTGGGCCATTGGGGTCAAAATTTGAACTCTTAATAGGTTTGGGCAAAAAAAGAGGTGTAAAGTGGGATCAAAATAACAAAAACCTGGGCAAAACTATAACTATCCCTACAAAAATTTGGACCTCAGGAGGGTCAACTGACCCCCTTTGTCTCTTCCTCCCTCCGCCCTTGAGTCCCGTGTGATTCTATGAAAACAAATTTTGGGAACGGAAATTTGAACAAGATTTTTGTAAATTTGAACAAGATTTTTGTCATATATCTTACTTTAAATCTTGTATTGGTAAATCCTACCTATAATAAAAGGAAAAACTCCCATTCTCTTTCAGCCTTTCTTTTTTTGGCCTTTATGCCCCTCTTTAGAATGCGTAGTTCCTATTCACACGTTTCTGTTGTCGTGTTTCATTTTTTTTCCAGATGTGGGCCAGTTATGTCTTTGACATTTGGACTCTTTTATTTAATTTTCTCGGACTTTTCCGTAATTGGGCTAGACAACTAATGTGTAGTTGTCTAAAGACTATTTCATGCTTTTTCTAGACGCTTTATTTCCATTTGGGGTTTAGGGCTCCTTTCGTTTTTTGCCCTCTGCTACTCTTGTTTTGTGCCGGCGATTTTTTCCCACCCATCCACCGATCTCGACGACCTGTGTTGTTTACGGTTCGTTTTTATACCGTTTAGTTTACTATTGTTACAATTTCTGATTCGTATATGTTGTTGTTGTTTACTCATTCGATCTTTGGCTGTAGAATCATACCCGTAGTGTAAGGACCCGTATTTTTGCATAATTTCTCCGGAATAATGTTGGGTAAATGTGAGGAATTGAATTTTGATTAAGAGAGGTCAATGTGATAGTGATAGTATGCATTTGGGTGTGTTTAATATACATTTGGAAGTTTAGGGGTGAAGGTGTAATTAGTTGGGGAGTATATATGTTGTATATGGCTGATTTTTTTTGTCAAATATACACCTTTCTTCCTCTAAAAAATCAGCCCTCTCTCTCTCTCTCCTTCTCCTCTTAAGTTTCTCCAAAAACCCCACCATAAATTCACCTCCTATACCTCATCTCTTCAAGATTCAACCCAAGAAACTCCTTCTACACGTGATTTGGAGCCCGGACTTCCTTGGAACCACTTTGGAGCAAGCATTTTCGGCTGAGAGAGCTCCAAAGGCTAGGGTTTTGCATTTACTACCCATTCCAAGCTTCAATCTTGAGGTAGGGGAACAAATTCTACTCCCTCTAGTTATATCTATGTGATATGTTGTATATATCTTGCCCTTGTTCATTAAATTGCTCAAAAACCATGATTTCTCTCCTAAGTGGGTTTTGTCCAATTTGGTTTCTTGATCTATGAATTTGATTGTTGTTTGATGCAATTGGTTGTTGTTTTACCCTCACCTCTTGTCCATTAGTTGCTTGACACTTCCAATTTTTGGCCTAAATCATCATATATGCACTTGGGTTGAAGTTTCATGTTTTGAGAAAAATTCGCAGAAAAACTGGGTTTCCCCAACCGGTAGAGTGAAATACTCCAACCGGTTGGGAGTGTTTGAAAATTTGGCCTTGCGTCTGCTTTGTCCCAACCAGTAGAGCAAAATCCTCCAACCGGTTGAGAGTTTCTGAAAAATTAGTCCGGCCACTGCCTCGGTCCAACTGGTTGGGCAAAAACACCAACCGGTTGGGAAATGCTAAAATGCTGTATTTTTATTCTTCGTTCTTTCCATGATCATTGGACGTCCTGTTCTTCCCTCCGATACTTCTTTTCATCATTCGCGTTGTCATGCGAGGTTGTGGGTGAGACTCGTGGAGGTGGTTAACGAATTTAAATAAGGACTCTTGGTTGTTTATACGTGTGAAATGAACTTGGACTTGAGGTGTGATACTAGGGTCACCAATCGGCGTATGTTATCAGAAGTATAAGTTAAAGGACTCTGAAGAGGACTACGAAATTTACTATTAAATGAGTTGTGATAAATTAAAGGAAATGGACCGGGATTTGATAAGTGAACTAATATGGGTACTTATGAGATACATGGGCATTGGTGGAATATTTGAGAGACATGAGGGTATTTGAGAGACACGAGGTACTCATGGGTACTTGCGGGATACGTGAGGGAAACTTGTTGAGTACACATGGGACACGAGAGTGTTTGTAGGATCCGATAAGACACTTGCTAAATAGTTAGTTGACACGTGGGTACTTATGGAATACGGGGACACACTGGTTGTATGTTGTGTGACATGGGCAAAGTAATTGACCATCGGGATGGTGTCAAGTATATCAAGTATACGAACACGCACGCATATATAAATGAGATGCGATAGGTTGATTATAGATGTGCTGAGTGGGCACGTGGGTAAACCGTTGACGCAGTGTAGTACTGTGGTACTTATGTGAACTTGTAGTATGCCTTGGCACGTATGAGACACGTTGAGACGTATGTGAGTATTAGTGAGACACGTTGGTGCTTGTGGAATATGTTGATAAGTGTGTAGGCAAGGCGAGGTACGCGCGGAAATATTTAGATTAGCTTATGATGGGTGAGTATATATATATGTATATGTAAGTACGTGTGAAATGTTTGGGGACGCGATGAATGGCATGTTATAACTAGTAGTTGTATGTATGGTTTGTTGTGTGGCTAGAAGGATATCCATTGGTTAATTATTTGAAGTTTAGATTGTGGAAGTGTCCTCGGGTGATATGAGAAGTACTTTTACTTCAAATGGTAAGTGTAGAAACCTACTTGTAAATGTTGGTTTTGCTTTATGCTCTTATTCAATACATGTTATTTATGCATATATATATTTTTTTGAGTTTGAAACCCAAAGGGGACACCTACTGGGTGAAATGAATGCTCACCCCTTTGCTGTTTCAGGTTTCGCTTGAAGTGCAAGATGGAGTGCATGGTGTGCATGGCATAGTCAAATCATGGCATGAAGGATCATTTGAAACATTGTAACCCTTTTTTTCCTTGTAAAAGAATGTAATCTTTAATGTAAAATCCGATGGGGCATTGGGTGTCGAGATTGAGATTATTAAAAAAAATGTAAGGAAATGTTGTAATGTGATTTTGCATTACACTATGAGTTCTTTTATTAGAAATTTCTTAAGAAAATATTCATTTATTTATGTTGAATGGAGCAAGACATTCTGGGTTGTAATGTTGAACTTAAATTATCCATTTTGTTTGTATGAGATTACAGTTGTTAGGGGGTTTAGTGTCTATATGAAATTTATATGGGATCTTTTTACAAATCATCTAAAATGTTTGTGTGTTAGTGTATTTCTTCCAACTAATTTGTTTACAGTTCTAGTGCTACTGAAGATGCTGAATCCATCTGGCCACGATGCTGAATATCCAGAAGAGTGTGAACTCTTATCAAAGGACCCTTAAGAATAAAAAATATACAGATTGAAATTTTTTTTTGTATGCTTTCCAATAAATTTAGTAAGTAATAATTTAAAAAATGGAAACATGTATTGGCTCAAAAAAATCTCACTCATTCTAGATGTAATAAACATGATCTTTAGTGTGATAGATGTCCTCAATGAGGTTTAAAAAGTAAACATTCTCGATTTTTTAAGTAGGCTTAGATTTAAACTTAATAAGTCATAGTTAGTGGAAAAGGCATTGTTTTATTTCAGGCCAAATATGTTTTTTAGTGGTATTATCCGTGCATCTGAATTTCTTACATATTATTAGCTTCACCTCCTTTTATTGCGATACAAGAAAGTTGCATGCGATGTGTTAAAAATTTGAGGACATTAACCTCCACTTTTATGTTATTAGCTTCTTTGTGTAAAAACTCCAATTCTGATCTCAAATTAGCAAAAATATCAGATTTAATAGAAAAACTGTTAAACTCCAATTTTTTTAATGAACTCGATCTGAGACCAAATAAAAACTTAACAAATTGAGTTTTAATGTGCTATTTTTGGGTCGAACTGAAGTGAAATCCCGATAATAGACAAAAAAATAATCCAGTTTGATTTTTTAAACCAAGACACCACGAAGTTTGTGTGTTTAACAATTGGGACCACGGAGTCAAAATTCTTTTCTTTTCCATGTCCTATATTTATATACATAGATGTACTAAAATAGTTAGAAACGTGTTGTGGTTTTGTTTTGACGTCTTAATACTGTATGGAATTCATCAACTTGATTACCCCTACTATGTTGTGAAAATATGGAGATCGATATAATTTAAAGAAACATATAGCCCGATAAAATATATAGCCAAATCATTATAGCTGCTATATACGTACTAAACGCGAATAATTTATTATATTTTATGAATGAGAAACGGAAAAGTTATGGCAAATAAGACTATACCGAAATGATATTTTAGATTATTTTTTCCTTAGGTTGGTTCTGATCATTTTTACGTGATTTAACTGTCGATGCAAGTCGCTTTCAATTTCCTTTTTGGGCAACTTCTATTGTATCTTCCTCTAATAAAAATACTATATGACAATTACACGGACCATACCATGCCATTGTTGAAATTTTTGCTATGTGGACTTTCCGGATGGTTTAAACATCATTACACCTTTCACATCTACTTTACCTCTACTTTACACTTTTCACATCATCTTTTACCTCCACTTTCCAAAATTATCCCCTACATTTACCCATTAAATATAAACCCACTAACTTTTTAAGAGGGTAAAATGATAATTGTACACACTTGTACCCATTAACTTTTCAAAACACACACCTATTAAGGGACAACCCAAAAAGGAAATGTCTACACTTAAAAAAAGGCAGATGGAGTAGTAAGTAGTCAATTCAGTTTCCTCTTTGGGCAATTTCTTCTATAACTTCCTTTAATGAAAGTACTGTACGATAATTACTCGGACCATAGAATGCCATTGTTGAACTTTTTGCTGTGTAGAATTTCCGAAAATACTTAGTGAGTACATAGTCAATGAATTGTATTGTACCATGTGCTATACTCGAATGATATCAACATTGGTAAACATGTAACCTATTTTCCCAGGGCAATTTCCACGGCTATGGTTGAGTTTTGAGCGTTCATATTAGATCTGGGTTTTGTTTCCATTCGATTGTTGTAGATGACCAAGTACACGTGCAAATTAGGCACATGTTAGGATAGTTACAGTCATCCTTTTTCCTTCTTTTGTCCATGGAAATCGTAGTTGTCAGACATAATAGTATATATGCATCTAACTTTATATGGGTTCTAGCTGTACTGATAGCTACTTTATGGTCTTCAAAACATACCGTCCTATTTGTAATGGTTCTCCTTTCTTTTTGCTTGGGTAGAAGTTGAAAATGTAGAACATGACTTGTGGAATAATAAATAGCTTTGACAGAATGGCAAAGCTAGGTGATGAACTTGTCAAGTCTATACACCTACATTATTGGTGTGTGAATGCATTGTCTTTGTCGTGTATTGTAATAATCTGTCAATTTTGCTTGTTGTCTAATGTGGAACCTTATGTACCTACGAATAACTCTGGTTAGTCTTTGAGTTTAAAGTTAGAACTAGGACTCTATTCTTTTTTCCTAGAACTAACTTATATATTTTTGTTGTTGATTTTTTTTAGAAAATGGTTGACAGTAATGACACGTGGGGAGGTTACAGATTGCACGCGTAAGCCCTTATTTCCTGACATTTATGAGCAACTGACTAACAACGATGGAGCGAGACTGACATATTAGGCAATAGCACAGGTAGAGCAGGAGAAAGGGCATTAAATGCCAATAATGAGATGGCTAGTGGGACTACACCGCCTTAGAACCCAGCTCTTAGGATGCCAAAAAGCTATTGGTATTTACCAAAATTTGGCCCAATGTAATGAACTCTTGAATAATGTTATTATGTATGGCAACCACATACCACCTGCACCTACCACAACACCATCACCGAAACCTGACCTCGCATACTATCCCGCTCTAGCATTCCCACTAGTACTTGCACCCTTCCCGGAATTCTTAATTCCGCTTTCACCCGAGCCAATAGTAAGACCAGAGCCACAAAAGGAGCAAGTGGGAGACCCAATAGAGCTAGCAGGAGCTCTAGTGGGTCGAAGGGAGATCCAGTGGGACCGGAGGGAAATCCAGTGGAACTGGAGGAGGATCTAGAGGAGCCTGATGAGTATCCTGAAGAGTTCGAGGAGGATCCAGAGGAGTGGGGGGATGCTTCCTCTGCAGAGTCTGTTATGGGGCCGTATCATGGTGGTAATAACTAAGTTACGTGAAGGGGAAAAAATATGTGTATAATGTCAGCAGTGGCGACGCCAGACTTTTCTGGCGGGGGGTTCAACACTTCAACCTGTTTGCTGTGAAGCCTAGGACCTATTTTGGTTTAAAAATTAAAATAACCACAAAAGAAAGAAAGAGAGGGAGAAAGATACAGATGTGGGAGTAGGCATAAAGAAAGAAAGAGAAAAAGTTAAAGTCTGACACTTTTATTTGACCAAGACTTGGGAGAGAATAGAGTGTAAGATAGCATTGTATCTGGGTGTAAGTGGAGAAAGATGAGCCGTTAGATGTGATGACAATAACTGGATGGGTTCATGACAAAATCCAGTGGGTTCAACTTACCAAATGCACCAAATGGGCAACCAAAGTATACATAGGCAATAAAATTTCTCAACATTTTAGAGGGGTCAGGTGACCCCACACCCTTGAACGTGGCGTCGCCCCTGAATGTCAGTACAGGCTTTTGGTGAGACGAACTCACTCGCCAGTCACAATCTTTAATACGTTAGTTTTGGGTCGTGACACGAATCGTATCGGGTCCTAATTATTTTTCCTATTATTCTCTATTTTTCCTCCCTTGATTCACCAAAAGCCTATACTGGCAAACTAACGTATTTATAGCGATAAAGTTAGTAGAATATTTCTCCAGAATATAAAAAATGTCAAGAATTTTCTCCTAAAATATCCAAGTGTAATTATAAGATACCGAGAATATTCCTCAAGAATATCCCAGGTGTAATTATGAGATGCCGAGAACATTCATGTACAGTATTCAAGTGTAATTATGAGATGCCAAGAATATTCCTCTAAATATCCAAGATGCTAAGAATATTCCTTTAGAATATCCAGGATGCCAAGAATATTCTTCTAAAATATCCAAAATGCCAAGAATATTCTCCCAGAATATCTAATATGCCGAGAATATTCTCCTAAGAATAATTATGAGATACCAAGAATATCCCTTTAGAATATCTAGTAATATTAATGACCTATATCCAAGAATATCTCAGTATGCAATTAAACATACCGCTATATTGAATAATCAAAATAATGAGCAACCTATTGCTATTATAATTCATGCCAAGTAACTGTTAAGCCATTCTTTATTATCTATTTGGTAAGTAAAAGTCGGGGTGTTATACTTTGTTAAGCTTGTTGAAAAAAATTATGACAAATAGAGAATTCCAAACAACAATTCCATTCAACTATTACAACAAAACAGATTACTTAAATTAAATTGAACAATATGGAAAAAGTAGTATGAGACACAAACAGAGTAAGAAAGGAAACAACTGAGACCTGTGTGATACCACAGTTTCCTTAACAAAGATTCGCCGCCTACCGTGGGTGTTGTAGGATGCACCGGCGTCTTCATCCCAGGATAAAACTACTAAACCACAAGTCAACAGAACACCACCGTCGACTGCCTTGGCGAATGTACTTGCGTTTGCCTCCACCCCTTTCTCTCTCTCTCTCAAAGAACAGTATTTCGGTAAAGAATTATAGAGTATGAAATTCTTGTGTGATTAACAAGTACAGGATGGGGCAAATTAATGGCCAAGTCAATCCCTTAGCTTCCATGGTACAAGTCAATGGCCAAGTCAAGTTCCTTAGCTTGCAAGGCACGAGAATGAGGAAATGAATTACCAAATTAGTTGAAGCCAATTAAACTCACAACAGGGGGGGATGAACTACATGACTTCCTTCCCATTCGTCCTGATATAATGTACGCGTAATGGAACACGTTTGTGGCCTCGAAAGACCTTCCGCATGCCCATTTTAATTCATTTCAAAATTACAAAAATTGGTAGGCAAATTATTGCCTATTAAATTTATTAGCAGACTAGTGTGCGGTCCCGCTTTATATTGTTCCGCCGCCAGTGTAGATTGAGACAATAGATGTCACACAGGACTTCTCCTGACGTACTATAGTTCTCACTGTTGGGTTCATTTTGGCCATGAAACCTGCTTCCTAGTTCTGCAAGTATTTTCTCAAGAATTTCGACAGGATTCTCAAAGAAGTGGCCCCACTTCATACTCACATACGTGACCACACACTGGACTACCAGTAAACTCAATAGGCTATCACAAGGGAGGTTCAAGGCCAAAAGCTACCTATCCTATGCAGGAATTATCCATTGTTTTTCTCTCGGGTCAGCTCTTGTACTCTACGTTAGTTTGCCTGTAATTTCATGCATGGGGGGATTGTTGAAAATTTACAATTTTGGAATGAATTAAAATGGGCATGCAGAGGGTCTCTTGAGGCAACAGACATGTTCCATTACATGGACATTGTTTCAGGACGAACGGGAAGAAAGTTTTATAGTTCATTCCCCCTTGTGGTGAGATTCATTGGCTTCATTTAATACGGCAACTCATTTTCCACATTCGTTCCTTGCAAGCCAAGGCTATTGACTTGGATATAGACTTAGTTATTGACTTGGCTATAAACTTGGCTATATATTGATCATCCTGTTTTTGTTGTTGCACAAGAATTTCGCACTCCATCATTCACTTCCGAAAATACAATTCTTAGAGAGAGAGAGAGAGAGAGAGAGGCAGACACAAATAAGTTCGCCAAGGCAGTCAACGGTGGTGTTCTGTTGGCTTGTGGTTTAGCCATTTTAGTCTAGGACAAAGATGCCGGTGAATCCTACAACACCCACGGTAGGTGGCGAATCTTTGTTAAGGAAACTGTGGTATCACACAAGACTCGGCTGTTTTGTTTCCATCACTTTGTTTGTATCTTTATTTATATTATTCAATTTGGTTTATGTAATCGTTAACCTTTTTGCCGTACGAGTCGCTGCGAGGCGACTAGCCTTGGGGCCCAAGCAAAGAGCATTCGGGAAATAGGCGAGGTGGTGTCCTATTATTGGATGCTTGGGGCCTGAACAAGGCTATCCAGAAAGTGGACGAGTTGGCGCCTTACTATAGGATAATATCACATGAGA